>PYHX02000467.1:76090645-76109375 GCA_004302925.2 Cochliomyia hominivorax
ATTTATTTTCTGTAATTGTAATGTCACTTAGTGAATAAGAAAAAGTAAAAATCATGTGCAAATACACACGATCTTAATAAAATTTAAAAATTAACCTGCGAGAGAGTGTGTGTATATGCAATTAATACATACGTAAAAAATCGCATTACACTTCTTTATATTCCAATGTGCGAAATTGCACTGACGACTCAAATGGGGGAAGATTGGTTAAACGTAAAATTCAATTTGAAAAGTTAAGGTGGAGAAGGAGGACAAAGAAGGTTTATCATTTCATAAGCAGCACTGAAGAAAGACCCTGCCTCGATATATTTACCTATAACCAGTCTTCAACAAATAATCCGAATCCCAAATTATTTTCGGTTTTACTATTTATTGTGAAATAATTCTAAATATTTGATACCAAATTAAATCCAGAAATCATTTAGTATCAGAATTGAGTATATTATGGACCAAATTGTTTTTAATATAAAACTAAGAACAGATCCTGTAATATCCATAATAACAAAAAAGTGTGTTTTATTATTTTTTTTTTCAAGAAACCGGTCATTCTGATTTCATAAGAGCATTAGGCCGTTCCAGTAGATATATTAAATTATATATCAATTTCTAAAACCATACACAACCTTTTGTGTTCGTTTTATTATAAGTTTGTGGTGATGTTTGCCACATAGAGTGAAAAATTGTATTACAGGCATTTTGTTCGTCTCACCCATAATAAATTCAGAGTCTGTTTTAAATCTCTATTTCAGACGTAGTAACCTGATGAACTCAAAAATACCTCAGCACCAACCGAGTGAACTTACGATAATAAGTTTTATTAAGTTTTAACTAAAGGTTCAAAAATTTACCGGAGGGGATTTAAAGCTCATCGATCTTACGGATATGAAGATATTTAAATTGTATTCTAATAAAATGCATTTGCATTAATTTAAATATATAAACCAATTTTTAAGAAAGTCTTTTCACGAAATATCGGAGCTCACTTACACATCCATAAATCTCAATCAAAACAAGTAAGAACTTATAGTCGGGACAAAACAACTGTTTAGTACCACATTTTTTTGTAATAAATGGTGGCTGCCAAAAATTAATGAACGACTCTCGTACAAATGTATTTTCTGGTTTATGCTTAAGAGTGCATTATATTACAGTACCAATGTAGATTTGCATTTCAGTGATATTTCTAAGGGTGATTATATCGGATCATTCCATTAATCGCCTCATCATTTTCGAATACCATCTCACTTATTTGTAACATATCTCGTTAAAATTATTTTATATTTAGAACTTGCATGAGTAGAAAAAACTTTTATATCGGGTGGCGCATTTGTATGAAAGAAGATGGACTCATCATCACCAATTTCAGTAGGCATGGTCCTTAGACTAAAACAAGTGCCAAATTTGATCATGATATGTTAAAACTCCGATCAGATGGACTTAGGAAATCGTTAAATCGATTCCAGAAGTTATTTGACTAAAAGTTACTCAGAACCGTACAATTTAAAGCGATGGTAAACTATTTCTTTCTGTTTAATAAGTTTTTGCACAACCATCTACGATAGTGTAGGGTATAATATATGTAGTCTAGAGAAAATAATTGATTTTAAAATAAAAATACTCCGATCTTTAGGATATACATGTAGTAACATTTTGTGAAAAAGATTACAAAAATAACTTTAATATTTATTTAAAAAAAATAGAACTCCATTTATCATGGATCTTGTGTCTGCTCCAAATCTATTGAAAATATAGAGAAATTTCATTATTGCAAACTCATTAGTTCCAAAGATACAGAGTGATTTTCAAAAATAAGAGTTTTGAGATCACACAACGCTTTACTTTCAACCTACTGAATATATGGCAGTGGAAACTTACACAAACATTTTTGTGCTATTTTTCAATAGACTCAGAGTTGCTCAGGCTCCCAGAGGTTAACAGACAAGTTATACTGAGATATCAAAATCATCTCAAATTTTCAATAATATAAATCCAGTTTCTATTGAATGCCTCATAACTTTTTCGTGGTACATAATTGATTTCCATAAGGGATAAGAAATAATAAAAAAATATAACATTCATCATGACACATCTTTAAAAATTATGCTAATACCACCCTCGTATTTCACGTTCTCCAGAGTTTTGCCATATAAAAATTCTCCTTGTGTTAATATGTATACGTAAGTATGGTAGTGTTGTACTAGTAGGTATTTTAATAATATTTAAGTAGTAGTTGTATATAAATACAACTACACTTTAAAAATCCTCTTACTCACACTTGTACAAAAGAAATTTTCGTGGTAGCTGTTATTTTCGCTAGTGTTAGTTATATACTTTTCAACTACTTACTCCATATTTACGTTTATTTTCTTAAATGGACACATTAAAAAACAATCTGAAAAGCTCACAAACACACATTTACACTCATGCATACAAACGTTAAATGTTGCTGCAACTTTGTCGTTTTTTCTCTCTCTTTTTGATCATTTTTCACTTCCCCCAAAAAAACCATTTCAAAAGAATTCAGTGTTTTTGTTCTCTCTTAGCACTTACATACATTTAAACGACTTATTCAGTCATTTAATCATTCATTCACTCATACCTGCACTCAGTCACTCAACATGTCCTTTGTATACCACTACATACTTACATATGTACATATGTATTCATAGCTATGTTTGAGTGTTTGAGTTTTATGTTTCCTTTTGCATTTAATTTTTGCATTTTAGTGCTTAAAAGTGTGAAGGTCGTGAGTAACTTAATGGGCGTGTGGTATTAAATTAAGAAAAAAATATAATTATAAATAATTTCTTTAATAATGTGTTAAATATATAGAAAAAGAAGGTATTTTTATGTTTGTTTAATAAACCATAAATTGGATTAAAGTGTGAAGTGCGTTAGAGTTTTTTAATTCATGGTTTCGAAAGGAAATTATTACCAAGGAATTGTATGTTAAGTGGAAATTAAATCAAAAGATTTTAATAGCAAGGGAAAACTATATTAAAGTGCATTTTATGAACAGGGCAACCGGAAAAATTAAAGTTTTTTTAATATCGATAGAAGGATTTATTTTAAAACTGTTCTGAGTTTCATTAAATATTTAAGAATTTCCTAAAGTTTTTTACCTTAAGATCGTAGCGAGGAGCACAAAAGTATCTGAAAGCTATAGTAGATTGGTCCTATTTCTCCCCATCATCTAATCCATACTACATTTTGTTCCTTGGGAAATTGGTCCTATACATCCCTACATTTTGGGCAGCATAAATTTTTTTGGAAGGTAGTTTGAATGAAATGTTAATACTTTCACTTCAATAGTTCCTTACATATTTATAATAAATGTTTACTTTATATGGGAAATACCTCTCTTTAGTCCTATCCGTCATATATTTTGTTCAGTAAAATAATGCTTTGAGAAATTTCTAATTTTTAAAGCTTTCGCTATAGCAGTTGTTTAGATATTCGATAATAAAAGTTGGATTTTTGATGTGCTATGTTACCTTCGGCTATATAAAAATCATTCTTGCAAAACTTTTATAAATATCGCCTCGAGACGAGTACCAAACAAATCATTTTGGTATCTTCAAGATCTTGATTTCATTGAAATGCCACCCAAATTGGACACTGCAACGATTTTACCTTACTCTCCCTACAACTTTATGAACACGGAGAAGACTTTTGACTTTTTAAATATATTTCAATGAAAAAGATCCATTTTAGGCGGTACTACAACTTTCGAAATTGAATGAATCTGATGATAATTTATCATTACACCGAGGACCAGTAAGAAATCATATTACTGCATATTGAGTCCAAAAAATACTTTAGCAATAAATTTATTGAATTAATTTTTGTACATTGGGACTATCAGCATGTATTTTTATATTATATGAAATTTTTGGCGATTTTCTATTTAAATCTCCGAATAGAGGAACTTTAGTTGTACACTGCCTTAATTTTAATTTTTTCTATATTTTTAAAGTTGAATTCAGTATATATTTTATAAAAACCTTGTTTCATTACATTTCTGAGTACCCTGTTCATAACCTTTAACGTTTTTAATCGAGTGAAAAGCATATTAAATTAATTATAACTTAATTCCTGATAAAATTATTAAATTCATATTATAACTTTGATTGAATAAGAATAGTAAATTTGAAGACTTGGTGATATTTATTTATTACTTAAAGACATAATTGTCCGGAATATATCAAGTTTCCAACAAGACAAATAATATTTTTTGTAAGAGAGTGTTATAAAGGCATTTAAATAATGATTAAAATTTTAAAATAAGTAAGAGTATATTAGCCAAAAATGGCCCGGCTATAAATTACCTACACCACGATTCAGGTATGCATGGACTGATCCCTTTTGAAGTTGACTTTGTGCTTCCATAAAATATACTCATTACAAATATTTGCATGAAACTCACATCTAAAAAAGTTTCTTCTCATTTGAGGTGATTTGATGATGTGGGGTTGGATGGTCCATGCTAACCATGGACCATCCGGCAAAATTTATTATGATAAATTATGATAAATTATAAAAACTATATTATAAATTTTATAATAGATTCTTGTGTAGCTTATCTCTTTGAGTTAAGAGTTATTCTAATTTTACCCTTGTTTTGTTAAGTCCTTTTAAGTTAGTGGACTTAACATAGATTACGTATTAGGTTAGGCTACAATGGTGATTCGAAAGCTCATGATCTCATGAATTATCCGTTTTTGATATAACAGTAAGTAAGACAATAAGTACCCAGTGTTAAATCTGTCACAAACCTCTAGATTCATTTCTGTTTAATATCTGAGTATATCGTTTCGTTTGACCTATGATACTTCCACGAAGAGAGTCGGGTATTTAGTTGCCCAAGAATTCTTTTTGATTTTTAAGGTCAGGCATTCACATGAGAAACGAAACACACTTACCTACATTTTGATAAAATCTTATTAGTATAACCCGATGATCCAACAATTTAGCGTTTACCTGCAAGTTCAAAATTATCCTAAATTTTTTATTATTAAATTATTAACATTTTATATTTAGTGTATGTGAATTATTTACCTTACAGTATTATCTAACTATAGACCAACCACAAAACCTTTTGAACTAAATTTAAACAAGTAAGAATGATGTAGTCGGCTATGCCGAATCTTTCATACCCCTCCACCACAAATGAGTGTAAAGTAAATAGGTTATGTTTCCTATATACACACTCAATATATATTACTCACACTCACTAATATACAATATATAACAGTTTTCAAAAATATAATACAGAAACACTAGTGAATCACAAAATGAGTTATATTTTTTGGCTTTAAGTTTTTTCTATTGAAACCGATTGTGATAACTTTTATAACTTAATATTTTGACAAAACAGATCTATTTGTCGATTTAGATTAACAATTTCTTAAAAGTTCTTCAATTGAATTTTAAAGTTGCCTCAAAAATCGTTCAATATTTTTTAAGATACTAAATCGCTTCCAGGATATTAAATCCAAGCCAAATTTCATTGAACTCCATCAAATATTGTGGATGTGAGCATGCCAACAACAGACAGATACACGAACAGAGGGACAGACAATCGGACGGACATAGTTAAATCGAATCAGATTTTGATTTCATGCAAGAATATATTTACACTATGGGATCCGAGATGATTCCTTCTAATCGTTACACACGGAATGCCAAAGTTAATATACCCTTTTCACCAATAGTGGTAGTGGTGGAGGGTATTAAAGAGAGAATGAAAGAAAAAGGAAAAAGGGAAGACTAAATAAAATAGAAGTAGGATTGTATTTGCTTTGCGGAAATGTACTTTGTTTTGTGCATTTTTCTTTTATGGCTGAACATTTTTGTTTACTTTGAACTGTTTTTTTTTATTTTTTCCTTCTTTATTGTAATTTATTCTTTATACAATGATGGTGTTTCATTCACCCTGAGTTTCTTATTTATTCATTCTTTTATTCTTCATGTATTTTATTTTTAAGTTATATAATACGAATACAAGGAAATTTATATGAATATACAATTTTTATTTTCAATTCTTTTATTTCTTTTTAGACAAAAATAGAAAATTTTTGTAGGCGAAATAAATAAAATATACTTCTTTTTTGCAACCAATTCTTTGAGAAATATATATAATATGCAAAAATTCTTAAACAGTGGAGCAAAACACCCGAATCCGGAAATGGTCCTCTATAAAAACTCGTGAAACATGGTCACATATCCTCGGAATCACCTATAAATATGTGTACCATACATTTAAACATTTGATAAAATTTTGAATTTCAATGAAATAATTAAGGAAATTTTCAAACTAAAGCACTATTCACTTGGAACGTTATTGGGTGGAATTATAAAGGGTTTACAACCAAAATGCGTTTATTCCCAAAACTTTGCCCCTTTTTTGTTAAGTCGAAACTTCCGAATTTTGAGTTATGACGATCTTGCAGTAAATAAGCGCCATGTGGCAAATTTTAAAAATTTATCTTTAATAATTCGATTTATATGACAAATAGATTTTTGGGTATATTAAAATTGTCCATATTTTACCTTTTAATTTTTTTATACTTATCCGATTTTAATGAATTTTTGCGCCATGATAAAGTATATATAACTGTATAATATATTTTATTTAATTCCAATTAATCTTTGCTCAAAGAATATTAGAAAAGTAGTTTTGCAGAATTTTGTTGTTTTGATAATTAATTATACAAATGTTTTTAAAAAGCAACCCACGTCGCCAAGTTTCATTGAAGTTCAATAATTATTGTAGTGTAATGTCTCCAACAGATAGACGCATAAACGTCTTAGAATATTTTTTCCTGGCGTTACACTCGGAAGGACAATGTTAATATACCCTGATCATCGCTTGTGATGTTGGAGGGTTAAAAAGGAGCGTGTGTAATAAATTAAAACCAAAATATCATTGCCGTACATGATATTTTTGGTTTTAATTTATAACACACGCTCCTTTTTAACTTTTTTCAAAAGTTTTTAGACCAAAATTTTTAAAAGTGATCACCAGTTTCAGTTATTTAGTATATAACATTTCTTTTGTATATTATTCTAAAATACATCAATTTCTTTAATTTTGAAACATCTTGCAATTATATACTACGTCTTGTAAAAAAAATCCTTCATATATAAATTAAAATTTTTGCTCCAATTGTAGACAATCTATATCTTTTAACAGAATTAATACTTTTTATCCTTACGCCGTTTAGAATTGGTAAATTTATTTTAAAGTATTTTATAATTTTAGCCCATTGTGTCCTTTATTTAAAAGTAAATAGTTCTTTAGGTCTGTGTGTACAACTTCTATTATTTAAGAACTAAGAACTAAAATGGAATATAGTAAAGTGAGGGTACCGCATATATTCCGATACATATGTAAGATTTTTACGAAGAAAATTTCCATATACGGTTATTTGAAAGAACTACTGTAGTCTATATAAAAAGGCTAAAAATACTTTAAAAAAATAAAGTGGAATTTCTTATTTTTCTTTGAAAAAGAAAAACGATAATTAAGAATAAAATTTTATGAAAAATATACACTTTTAATATGGAGGGAAGAAACTATAAACTAAATTTCTAAAAGTCTCAAACTTGAATATCTTGAAAAAACATGCAAAATCAATACTTAAGTTTTAAAAAAATATTGATATATGATTATCTGAAAAAGTAAGAAACAACAATTTGGACTAAAATGATGCTCGCAAACCAAAAAGAGAATATAGTTTGCAAAATAGTCAAAATCCTCATAAATAGAAATTATCAGCTTCTATCATAAATATTTTTCTGTATCAATGGAATCATATTTAATTAATCAGCATAAATGATCCTGTGCAGTTATACGAATCTTAAAATCATTACAAAAAGCAAAAAAAAAAAAAAAAAAAAAAAATAGAGTTGGGGGCTAATATTATGCGTCTTTAAAACAGTTGTGAAAAAATGTGCTGCCACTACTTTTAGATATACCGTTTTACTCAGAGTTACTTTCTGTGTCGATTTAATTTTAGCCGTCTATCTGGCTGGCTTTTTATGTTCTAATTACGTTATCTATTGAAATTGGTACTGATGGGTTCATTATTTCGCCTATCTCTCATACAAAGGATCCTCTGGGATTAAGATTAAGATCATAAAATTATTTTATATGAAACGATTTTAACGAAATTTGTCACAAAATAGTGCGATATTCTATGTAATATGTCAATTTAAACGAAGATCGTTTAAGCATAAATCAGAAAGTCAAGGATCGTTATTAATTTTTCGTAACTACCATTGTATAACATAGTGGAGTTTGAACGACTATAATATTCTAATTTGTTTTTAAACAGCAAACAGAACAAGTATCCAATAAGAAACTGTCTATTGTCTAGTATTTCCAAAAGACAGACAAATGGGCAGATGGATGGATAAGTGAACAGAATGACACCCAAACAGAAAGGCAGATTCGCAAACATATCTAATTCACGATTGATTAAAATTTTATTTAAATGAAAGAATCATTTTAGTTTTAATCAATAGTACTGAAATTTAGAACTTTTTCCATTAACGTTTTTTAGTGCTGTCTGTCACTATGCTCGAAAAGGCAATCCATCTTCGTTTAATATCGAACATAATTTCGGATTAATTTTTGTGCTCTTAAATTTGTTACAACAACCCAATATCTCTCTACTGACCTTAGGTCCTGGCTGTTTGGAAATGTGCCTCTGAGATATTACCATAGTGACAAGATACCAATTTAAGATAAAAATCAGTGGACACATTATGAATTTTTATGAATGGCGGCATATCTGTGATGTAATTTTCGGTATTTGTAGAGCCCATTGTAATAAATATTTGGCTTCTTTTGCGGCAACTGAATATTATCATACCAAGAACTTTTTGGGAATAATGACTATTTTCTTCAACATTCCTTAGAGAATAAACAACACAAAATGTGTGCGTTTCGTTATCCATTATTTTAGTCCGTTCCTGTCAGGATCTTTATGAGCCTGAATTAAATATCTCTTTAGTCTGAACTCTAGACATTACAGCGTAAGAAACGGATAATTTTCATTTTAGATAAATCGCGAATTATGCTCATCTGACTCTAAATTAAAAAATATACATTTGAGTACGCAACAAACAAGAAAGAGCGACATAATAAGTAACCATTATTTCATAATTTTAGTCACTTTAGTTACCATTTATTTACTGATCACAGAGATTAAATCACAGTCGTGAAGATATCGCTCATCTCTACTGTGGACATAAGCATTTGCTCAACTAACGCAAAAAATGCACACACAAACGGAAAAATTTACAGACAGATGAAAAAATTGATAGACAAAGCTAAATCGACTCGAGTTTTTGATTAATGCAAGAATCGTTATGAAATTCACATCTATATAAAAATGAAAGAAAACATATTTAAGGTATTTTTAATATTATTTCAAACACAATAAGAATAATAAAAAGAAAAAATAATGTTAATTTAAATTTGTAATAAATAATATAATTTAACACTATCATATAATGATTTATCTCCTAAAAAATGTATCTTCACAAAATGATTTATTTTCAAAAAATTTTACCAATTTTACACACATGTGACATTATTATTCAAAATTGGCTCTATAATTTGCAAGATTTTTCCACAAAATTACTCACAAAATTGCAAGTTATTAAAAAATTTGACAAAAATTATCACTTTTTCAAAATAAAGCAACTAAAATTGTTATAGTCGGTCAAATCCGACTATGTAATACGCTGGACCACATTGTTGGTTGTAAATATCTACTACGAAAAAATTCTGAACGGCCTTCGTATAATTTGATTTACTTATTTATGCACATGTGTGCAATAGATTTGTATGACACCAACATTTATGTGAATTTTTTACGTTTTAAAGCCAATTTCTTCTGGTGGGTTATATGGCAGTTAGAAAAAGGTATGGACCAACCCTCGTCTCGGTTTTGGTTTATTATTATATATTTATCTTAATTTGACTAAATGTTTTTAAAATACCCACTTACGTGTGTGAGTTTGAAAGTTATATTTAGAAGGGTGATTGCATGGGACCGATGAGAAATAATACATTTTATTTAAAATATAATAAGACTTATTTTCACAAAATTTGGATTACAATCCTTTTATATTTAGGAATTTAATGGAAAAAACACTTTATTCCGGGGGACATTTGTATGAGGCATATATTCCTTTTTTTATGAGGCATCGTCTCTGGGCTAAAATAATAGTACATGCCAAATTTCATTGTGATATCTTCAAAACTGCGACTTGTACTTTGCCATCAAACTTTACATGGACAACCAGCTTAAATCGACTCAGGGCATGATTCGGAGTAGAACTTTATATTTTGCCCGTTACAAACATTTGCATAAACCCATAACACCCCAACCACTTATGATGGTGTAGGGCATAATTTATGATATAAAGCAAAACATGTCTATTTAGCATATTTTTCAATAATAAAAACATATTTCTATTTGAAAAAACAAATGATTTATCTAGTCAAATATTAACTCAACTTTATCTCTCCAAATTTTCTAACATAAATTATATCGACACATGTCAATTTGACTTTAAGAGCAAAATGACAATTTTTGGAAGCCTTTAAATTAGAATTTTTATAAAGTTCATAATTTAGAAATGTGTGTTCCATATTTGACAGACTTGTTAAAACAAATTTAACTTAAAATCTATTGTTAGTTTATTCAATAAAAAGTAGAAAAAAACTCAAAAACTTATGAATAAAACTTAAAATTTGTTTTTTATGGTAACAAATGATATTTTGTTGCTTTTTCATATTTTGATACAAGAAGAGAAAGCAACAACAAAAAAGTGAAAATGCTATATTCAGCTGTGTCGAATCTTTAATACCCTCCAACACTTTCATTATGGAAACATTTGCACAAGTTAGAGATATTGCGTAGTAGAATATGTTCCAAATTCTTGAAATTTCTAAAAATATTGATACCAAGTCAAAGTTTTAAATTAATATCATTATTAAAAAAACTAAGATAATATAAACTAGAGATATATCCCATACGACGGGTAATGTTTGTGAAATAGAACCTTTTTCTGGGAGCTATAGAATAATGTAGACTTATATTGGTCAAATCAACAACATTCATTTTTGGCATTAAGAAGAATAATCATGATGATTTTTCATAAAATTTCTTTAACCTCAAAAACGTTTTCCGAATGGGAATGGCAATATATAGACCGATATTTGTTAAATTAGTCACATGTATTTATGACTTTTAAAAAAATATCAGAAATTTCATATAAATTATTTCATCTACATATAAAAGTTTTACAGACTCAAAACCGCTTCCCGGGAAAAGACCTTACATGGGAGTTATGACAAAATATAAACCGATATTGGTCAAAATAATAGAATGTATTTAAAAAAGGTAGAAAGAATATTATAAAAAGATTGAATTTCAACAGAATTTGTCTATATTTAAGAGTATTGTAAGCTTAAACCCATAATCTGGGAAGAGGCTACGGAAGCTACAACAAAATATTAACGGATCTTGGTCAACACATATTAAGGTTATTTAATAAAACAGTGTGCTAAAATTCAACAGAATTGGTCTATATTTAAGTACTTTATTAGCTTAAATCATATTCCAGGAAGGGATTTTATATGAGAGCTAGGTCAAAGGTCTTTATTGTAAATTTTTATATCAAAGTAAATATATGTTAAAATTTCAAGAACTGTCTCTAGAATTGCGACTTATATGACACATTGATTTTGGGGTGTATTAAAATTTTGAATACTTTAGCTTTTAACTTATTCTCTTTTGAGGATGTATGCTATGCGCAAATTCTATTTTAATTCAATTATCTTTAATTGAAAAATGTGGAATAATTGTTTTTCAGAGTTTTGGCCAAGTTTCTCTTAAATCGGCATAAGAATGTTTCCAACAGATCTTAGATCTTCTTGTAACATACGGAATGTCAAAGTTAATATACCCTCATCACTACTTCTGGTGGTGTATGGTGCAAAAAGAAAATATTGTTGGCAATTTGTATAAAATCCACGTTTGCAGTTTAAACATATTTCTCCTCTTTTATTTTGTATTGTCGTGTATATAATTTGTTTCATTTTTGTCAAAAAACTTTCAAGTGCCAATATGTTGCCAAAATATTCATTTTCATTTTTATTTTGCTCCTTTTTTGGTTGCTTTCTTATATAAATTCTATTGTTTGTGTTGGTGGTATTGCTAACACAGAGACACAATACCACTACTAACAAAACAAAATGTTAACTCATACAAAAGTCATAAACCCAAATTCAACTTCCATTTATATTCACTTTTCCCATTTATGTATATAATTCCAATATTTATCCTTTCTTTTCGTATATTTGATTATTTTAAAACTAGAAATGAATTTCAAAAACTAAAAGAGTAGAAAAAGAAAGAAATGACAAAAAATATATAAAAAATAAATATTCTCTGGTATTAATATGGGAATATTTGTTGGATAAGAAATAAAATATTAAATGCGGAGAAAAGTGGCGAGAGTGAGAAGTTTTTATTTAATTTAATAAAAATATGTATAAAAAGAATTTCATAAGTTATCTTATTTTAACCACAATAATCACATATGTGACGTATACTTGATATCAAAATCATTAAATTCATAACAATCATACGGCACATGTGTTCATAATAAAATGTTGACTAGTGTCGTATATAAGTGTTTGATAAGCTTAACATTGGTTGAAATACTAAGTATATATTTAGAATAATGCCATTTCACGAATTATTAGTACTTTTGGTATCAATAACTTATGTTTTTTTTACCATAAACAATTAACAAAACCATATGTTATTTGAACTGTCGCCTGAATATCAATATACAAAAAACAGGTGAGAGTATAGTAATCGGCTCTTCAAAATATTTTCATATAACTCACAAATAGTAGAGGTTTTGCTATTTAAGGTGATTTTTGAAGAAGGGTTTTTTAAGCACTGTAGATCTGATTTTTTAAAACCTGAAGCAATGTTCCCTTTTTGTTTAAATCATATATATACGACATATATGCACAATGATAATATTTCCTGAAAGTGATTTTGAAAGTGGGGACCACTGAATTCTATAAAAAATTTACTCATATTTTCCATTTATCGGTTCAAATATTTATATCAAAATATTATATCATAAAGATTTAAAACATAAGAGCATATTATTCTCTATATTGATAACAGACGAGGAATTTGAAGTGTTATACTATATTAACTGTATTATTAATATAATACTTCCAACTGCGCGTCCTTGTCGAAATCATCACTTATCAATTGGGCAAATCAACGTTCACACTCTTTTTCAGTAGATATATGCTGAACGTAAGCTTCAATTAAATCCTTCATGCAAAATATATTTCGCGTTTATTCGCTGATTAAATTGCATTTTTTCACAAAAATATTCAATACTGTTACATATAATGCTAATCTGGTTTGGTTTTTTTAATTATCTGCCCACAAGCTCTATCCAAACTTGGTCAGGTTTAAGAAAAAATGTCTCATATCGCAAAACTGTAATCACTTTCAAATTATTCTTAATACAAATCTACAATGTTACGTAAATAAATATTAATTGACTCCTTATATGAGAGCATTAGCAACCCGTTCTGTAAAAGAAGCTTTAGCCAAAAATTGATCAAAGATTGATCAAAAGATCTTTTAAGAAATTTGAAGCATAATTTTGATATTCCCAATTTGGCAATATTAAAAATTTGCATATTTTAGCTTATAACCTTTATTCGGCTTATCGGATGAAAATATATTATGCTGATTTGAAATACGAAACTTCTTGGATTATTAACAAATAATAAGGTGAAATTTAAATGACCTGTGTCAATTATTTTGGACGACAATTAGCACACGACGAATATAGCAAAATCTAATCAGATTTTAGTTTTATAATGGAATATACACAAATGCATATTCTTATACCCTCCGCCACCACAAGTGGTGGAGAAGTAACTTTATCATTCTGTTTGTAATGCTAATAAGGAATCATCTTAGACTCCACGATGTATATATATATATTCCCGCATCAAATCGAAATCTCAGTCGATTTAACTATGTTCATCTGTCCGCTTACATCCACTATAATTGAAAGAGCTTAATGAAATTTCGCTTGATTATTTATTGTAGTCCTGTGTATGTTTCCCTTTAAAAACCAGTATAATCGGTTCAGTATATTAAAATATATAGACTTATATCTGAGGCAACCTCTTAGTTGAAAAAAAAGAACTTTCATAAATTGAAAAGACAACTTTTATAATATTGTATATGTATGTAAGTGTATGTTTGAGTGTGTATGTACATTGAAAACGCATATTGTGGTGGAAGTTATTGAAAATACAGCAGAGCCGAATATAACATTCTTACTTTGTTTTATCTTTGTTCTTCTCATCCAAAAGTAAGCTAAAGTTTTATAATAAGAGGTAACTTTTTAAATGTAACCAATATTATTTCTTAGTTTCTTTTTGTGCTTTATTCATGCGTTCAAATGTTCGGGATGCTATTTTATGTGGAACATTTCTATAAATGCCCAAGGGAAAATCGATTCGAAAAAAGATAGAGATAAAGATGTGTTTTAAAGACAATATTTCAACTTTAAAGAAAAGATTAAGAAAAGAGCCAAATTATTTTTTCGGTACCAAGAATGTTCATATAGAGAAATTAGTCATTCGGAAATTAAACAAGGAATATGCAAAATAACAAAAAGACAGATTGATCTTATAAAACAAAAAACAAATTGTAACAATTTGAATTTTACACTAACAGAGAACAATCTAAATTTTCCAGAAACTTACAAATACGTTTCACCAAAAGACGAAAATATAAACTGGAAGAAGCTTGAGTATAAGCTCAAAAAACTGTATAAAATTCTTTCGAGAAATGTACCAAAATATGGAAAAAGGTAACTTTCTTTGATAAAAAAAATAAAAATTAAGGCAGGAACCATTTCCGGATATCTAAACGTATTTCGGCAGTGGTAGTGATATGGTTTGTGCAGCATTTTTCTACAGTTAGCAAACGCAAAATTATCTGTTTTGAAGAAGATAGAGAAAAATTGAACTAAGATTTCATCATACAGCAGGATAATGCTGAGGTTCATGTTTTAAAGTAGTTATAGAACATGGTTTAATGAACACTGCAGACCTTTATAAGACTGACCGACTCAAACTCAATGAAGAACTTGTGGGAACACATGGCCCGTAAAGTTTATTCAAATAATGCCCATAACAAAAACAAATTGACTTTAATAGAGCTTAAGCTAAAAATAAAGCAAGTTTGTTGCCGATACCAAACAGTATTTATTAGCAAACGCACAACAAAGAATCATCCACTTATTATTAATAATGATACAGAAATTTATAAACTTATGTGCGTTCATAGGAAATAACATTAAAGTAATATTAAATAAAGTTTTTAGTTAAAAAATTTTAAATTAATTTTAGTTGATTTATTTTTTTATATCTTTGGAAAAGCTATGTGCGTTAATAGGAAGCGTAAGTGGGATCTAAGATAATTTCTTTTTAGCATTACACATGGAGTCACAACTTGTGGTAGTATAGGGTATGAAATGCATAACAAAATTGAAATTTTAAGTTCTTTCTAAATTGTGATCCACAAAATATTTTTTTAAATATTTCTAATATTCATCGAAATTGGATTTTGATATTAAAATTGGTCCTAAATTTCACTTCATTTTATTATTTTATTAAAATGTGATTAAATATTTTCAAAACATTTTTTTAAGAAATTAGAAATTCTACTTTTATTTAGTTTCTTCAAAAAATGTAATTTTCAATTTTCATAAAACACTCACTTTGTTGTAATGTGATCACAGGTTTCAATACTTTTTGTTGTAACATTTTGAATTTATTTCAATTATGTAATCTTAAATTTTCCCTTAAAACTGACTCTCAAAAGAAATTTAAATGTTCACCTATTATTGTTCTTTTCGCTAAAAAATACTCTTTAACTTCCTGTAAAATGCATTTCATGATATTAAAGTAATAATTTAAATATGACAACTTTAAAGCTAATTATATCCTTATTTTTTGTGAAAGTGTTTAACAAAAACGTTGCTATGAGTTTATCACTTCTCAAAGTGTCAGAAAAACAATACATATGTCCTTTTCAGTTCTATATGTATGTGTGTGAGTGTGTGGGTACGAATGAATTTATAAAATTTTACAACGTATTTATAAATATTGGAATGAGTTTGTTATGTCTGTGTCTATGTCTATGTGAAATATTATCTTACCGTATGTCATTTACAGTGACAACAATGGCTTTTGCACGCAACACTTTTAAGGAAAACAGCTATTATAAATATACACACATATATACATATGCATGTGTATATAATATATCCATATGATTGTCTGTCATACTATAAACTATTATTGTGAAAATGGATTTTTTTAAGGTTGTGCATAAGTGAAAAAGTGTGAGTGATTTCATTTCATTTATGTGTGTATGTATGTGTTGTTATCAGTGTGAATTTAAACATTAAATGTCTGACATAGTGAGTGTTGTTATTATTGGAGCTCCTAGAAATATAATCAAACACAATGACATATCGTTGTATTTATAAGCAAACATATACTCACACAGATATTTACATGTAAACTTATATTTTGTTCTCTTTAAATAGACGGAAATAAAGTCTCGTCAAATGGTGTCATTGGTGTAGGAATGTAGACAATTATTTTCTATATATTTTTGCTTTTATTCACGAAGGAAAGAATAAATTTGCTTTAAAGTTTTATTTCTATTATTTCGTATAAAGTTTATATTATTTTTTCTCTAACACCAAGCAAATGAGTGTCAAAATATTAGACATGTAAATTGTTATTGTTGCAATGTGTGTGAATATGTAAATTTTATAAGTACTGAGATCGAAAATTTCTTAACAGACGTTTTTCATTAAAACCCTTCTTTATCATAGTTGTTGTAACAGCTCGGCTGTATCCTTTAAATCTTTTTTGGTAAGGAACCTTCGTTTAATACAGTTGTTGCTGGGTTAACAATATTCGGCCTAGTGTAACTTGAGTCTTTCCAAAACAGAGGTCCAATTGTCGTGGGAACGACTTATCATTGTTAAATATGTTAGTTATTATAATTAATGTCAAACAAAGTAATTTTTTTTAATTTGATTAAAATGAATGACCGGAAAATGAATTTTCAACAAAACCCAACTTAATGTTACAAAAAGTTGTTCAAGCAGTCAAAAGTCTGTGCTCAAACTGTTTCAAACGTCATTAAACCCGGAGAACTTGTCAGTTGATAAAAAAAACCTGCTTCCATTCAACGTTTTAAAGCTAAAAAAATATAAATTATTTTCATACATCATACATTTCCAACATATCCGGTAGGAAAGCAGACTGTTTAACACAGTACTTTGACTATTTGGTACTTCAAATATAGTGCAAGTATAAACATACAAGGCTCAAAGGGGTCTTGACAGGAACAATGTTGAACATTTAGAGGCCAAAGACGAAGCTCAGAAATTGAAGTAAAGTTTTCTAAAAAAATATCTAAAATCTACACCAAATCTTTTGCAATTTTCTGGTCAATAACTTTATGTTGCTCAAAGTTCCCAAAAAGTTCTTGGTATGAACACATCCACATATATAATTGCGTCAAAAAACCAATTTTTTCAACAAAAGACTGCTTCCATTCATACGATTTCATTATGTGTAGACTTATTTTTTGAGTCAAATTCTTAAAACCACCCGCACTTAGGCCACTGTTAAGATATTTGGCTCTATTTGAAAGATAATTTAAAAGCACATAACATGTGTTCAACAGTAATAGCTTTTAAATGAAGATAGACTACCTGTTCGCGCAAAATGACAAAAACACTATAAACACCTTTATCATGACTGATGATTTTAATTAAAAAGAATATACTTTTTTAATTGTAATAATATTTTCAATCAAATAAAAGTTATAAGTTACTGGTTTCGTTGTTTTAATATATATGTATGTTAAGAATTATTCAATCTCACCTTCCAGCATTTTTATTTCGTTTTCATTTCTTTTTACCGGAATAATTAAGGAAATTATTTCTGCTTTTTTACAAATTTTTCCCTATCGCGCTTTTCTATCTTTAAAGCTTTAATACATTAAATTTTCTTTTGATGGAAGTAAAGAAAATTTTCATGAGTCATGTTTAACTTAGAAATCACTTTATTATGAATCTTAAGAATTTGTTAGAAGAAATTGTTCTGATTCTTATATAAAAGAACTTTTTGAAAATATTGTAAAATAGAGAGAAATATAGTTTTAATTAGAAGTAATGAACACAACCACGTAGTAGTTTATTAGCGGAATATTTAGCTTTTATGTAGTCTCGTGCTTAAAATGTGAATGGAAAAAATTGCTTCATTTTTTGAAACAAGTTAATTAGTAGATATTTTATATAAGTTTTTTTTTTAATTTGCTAAGAAAATTATTTCTGATGTAAATGAATTTAACTAACATTTTGCTATTTTAATTGAACTATAAAAAATTCATCGATCATTGAATCAAATTCATTGATATGATTAGAATATATTTAAACGAAAATAAAGCTGAAAGATATTAATTTTGAGATTCGAAATTTTAAACTAATTATTTCTTATTTAAATTTCAAATTTATTATTTATAAATCATCAAGTTAACGTAGTCTTCCATTTCTTAAC
>PYHX02000467.1:76109475-76139475 GCA_004302925.2 Cochliomyia hominivorax
ATGAAAATTAAAACAAAACGATTTAGTAGGTCACTTTTGTTCATATATACATATTTCCGGTATTTTATATTATTCTCGCAATGTTGGATACTAAAAAGAATCTACTTTACAAGTACAATATGTCACATAACAATGTAAAAAGTATTGGTTCACATAAACAGTATTTGCAGCTTCTAATCTACCTAATATGTATATATAACTAAAAATCTGGTTAAATTTTTAGACATGGTAAATTTTTGGGTGAAGTGGTGAGAAAGGTATCCGAGATCATTGTGTACTGCTCCTACTTCGGAACTTTTCATATTTTTCCTAAACAAATCGATTCAAGAACTATAAAATTAATATTTGATTAAAATTGAAATTAATTTATTAATTTACTGCAGTAAACCCTGTTTATGTGGCCCAATATTAATACATATAAATAAATAACAAGACTTTTGTATTTTATTTATACAGGAAGAAAGAGAAAAACCCACTGTATTGTTTACTCTATCGTCCATCATCACAATGTAAAGTAATTGTTATTTATATAACAAACATGCAACATAGTCAGGCACTCATACACATATATATACCCCTTCAAAATAAATGCATTTGCACTAACACATAAAAATGGCATTATCAGAACACACAAGACATACTGCAATATATGAAAAAGATTCTCAAGAGGTACATTCATGCACATCAAAAACATTCTTAAATATGTTGGAGGGAAACTGATGTTATGGGATTATATTTTAAAAAAGCCTGTAACGAATATAATTTTTCCATTTGAAAAGTATACATAATTTTTGAAAACACTCTTCTTAAGCGAGCTACAAAAAAATCGACATATTCAATATAATAAATTTTGGAGTAGTTAACCACTCCTCTTTTTAACGCCTCAACTGTAGAACTATTTCCAAAAGAAATGAATTTTGAATCATTAGGAACTAGAACTGAACAAGAACTAAATTAAAACTGAACTAAAACTGAACTAAGAACTAACTAGAATTTTATTAGAACTGAACTAGAGCTAAACCAGAATTGAACTCTAACTGTACTTAAACTGATATTGTGATTTCAGGAAATAATTTCTATTTAGAACCATTAATTTCCGTTATTCTTGAGAGGCCTTAAAACTGAAGCTTTCTTAAGAAGTACTTTCCATATCAGTTCTTCATTTTAATGTGCCACATTTCTATGCAACAATAAAATTATGTGCAATTTTTCTCTTCTCTCTATTTATTGTTATTGCAACTGTTTTGTTGTTTTTTATTATTACGTAATATGAGTAACAATCGTTTATGTGAATAAATGTAAGTTTGTTTTTGTTTTCATTTGGCATTTTTTCTAAAACTGCACAAATATGTTGTTCTTTTTTACTGGCATGTATGTGAATGCATTTTATGTAACATAACTAAAACACACACACATACATACAATTATATATAACACAAAACAAATAGTTTTCATATTCTTTATTTTATATATTTTGTTATTGTTACTGTTGTTGTTATAATTTTTCTTTTTCTTTTTTGTTGTATTTGTAGTGGGTTAGTTTTTCTTTCATTTTCTGTGATAATTTAGAATAATAAAAGCTGTTGTTTGTCAGTATTTAATACCGTTTCAACGTCTTTTGCTTGAGTTTCTTTTATGTTGTTTTATTGTTTAATATTTTCTTCATCATATACATACACATGCACACGTATTTGTTTACGTCTATGAAATGCATTATTGTTAAAGTATCATGTTGTGTTGGTTGGGTAGGGTTTTCCAGCTGTTTGTTAGTGTTTGATATAAACAATATGTTGCAATTTTTAATAGATATTTTTTTTATTTCATTTCTATTTGCTCTTAAACATATGTTTAACAAAAATACAATTCAGAAGAATATTATTGATAACGCTTAGGTTTCTTATACATACTGTGCACAGTATGACGAAATTGAATATTTTTAATAAAAAATGATTTATGGATGTTTTTTAATATCGGCACAGATTTTTTAAAGATATAAGAAATATATGAGGAAAACTACACTGTGTTAATTTTGGAAAAAATGGACACGAATAACTGCACTAGATTTCCGTTTAAAAACCAGTGAAGTCAGTTTAGTTTTGACAAAGTTATAGACGAAAATAATTCAAACAAAGAATTTTTCGATTGAATTCGAAAGGTTTTAGTAATAAAATTTTACATATTTTTGATTGAAACATTTTTTCTATGAATTTGATTATTATTGTAATACTAACGAGTTGCATTTAGCTTTAAATTAAAATAATTAAATTTTATTTTGATCTAATTATGTAATATTAACATAAGTATTATATTTAATTACTTTGCCAATGGACTGATTTTGATAGATTTGAGAAAAAATAGCAAAAAAAGGTATTAAAGATTTGTATTAAACGATGTAATCTTTGACTGTCCTGTACGAAGCGACACTTTAACTTTTTTGTACACAGTCAAGAGTTTGTTTACCAAAGCGACAGGACATTATGAAGTCTTATGAATGGAATCAGATTTATTTGTACACATTCTTTAAAGTAAATGTCAATATTTTTAGAGCCTGTTGTAACAACTGATTGCGTTCTTTTGCTGCAACTGCATATTTCTTGCTATAGCAATATTTTTGACAGCTTTTCTTCAACATCATTTTGAGCATCGGCAACATTTAATTTTTTGCGTGGCAGTTCGAAAAATATACCAGTACATACGTTTCGTTATTCATTATGCAGGAAGAATATTTTATTTAAGAAAATTTGTCTCCAATTTTCATGCTCTGTTTGTGGCCTCAAAAGTTTTAGCAGCATCCATGAGCTCTTTTATAATGCTTTCATTTATGTGGACCATTCCTTCTCCTGAGCTAGATTTTCTATCAACGGACAAATTCTACTATTACTGTTAAATAACATTGGAAATGTTTTTATGTTTGGCCAACTTTTTGTAGGAACAAGTTTTATTGAAAATATATAATAATTTTTGTACGTCGTTTTTCCTGGTCATTCATTTTAAGCAGAAAAGAAAAAAGACTTTAATATCGCATATCTTTGAAACCTCTATAGTAAATTGAAATTTGACACATTTGGAAGACTAGCAAAAAGGACACGTTGGAGTGTTATCTGTTAGGAAAAAAATTGATAAAATTTAGGACATGAATAAAGTCTTCATAATAAATAATAACTTTAAACATTTTTCAAAAATCATAAATTTGGAACCAAATGTTAACATAAGTTTGTTGATAAATATAAAATTTCATTTGTCACTCACTGTTGTTGAACTTCAATTTTCTGTTCAACCAAATTAGTGATGTGGCACTGTAAAAGAGACATTATAAGTTCTATGTTGTCTTAATAAAGGAAATCCTTTAAATTCCTTTGAGCTTCTTCATATTGCAAAATATCTTGTGGTCTCTTCAAATGTCAATAAAAATAAAAGAGCAACAAACTGACAAAAAGCTTTAAATGTTTTAAGAGAAATAGCGGAAAAATGTTGTTATTCAAAATCGCAATGAAAATTTATTTGAAATGGGAAAGAGGTTAACCTGGTTTTACAGTCAAATGGACTTAATTCTTGAAAATCATCACAACTTTAAGTTTAAAATTTTATCTAAATTATCTAAATAACGAATCAATTGAATTAAATTCAAACTATAAAAATCAATGATTTTGATAAATAAACTGAAATTTCCATTAGCCACATTTTTTAGAAATAAAATGATTTTTTCCCTGAAGAAATCAAAATAAATTAAATTTAACACTGTGATCTTTGTGCCACATTAAAAGTCATTCTTTTAAATTTTACAGAAATATTTTTATATAAAAACGTATATAATATTATTATAATATGTTGTATATATGTTTTTCATTTTTCTTATACACTGGTGCATATTTCTATAAAAGGATATAAATATTTGTAAAAATGAGAATTTTTATTAAATCAATTAAAACTTTATTTAAAATATTAATAGCGGATGGGATATTATGTGTTAGTACTGATGTTTGTAACAAAGAGAAAAATTGGCGTTACATCCACATTTGGATATATGGTTCGACTCAAAATTACTTTCAGAGTAAATTTAACGATGATCGTCAGTCTGTCTGTCCGTCAGATTGTCCATGTAAATGCTGTGAACATTTTACACTTTATTTTGAGATATCTTTATGAAATTTGATATACTTTTAGACCCAGGACAAGGTCTTTTGAAATTGGTCATGTTTGGTCCAACATTTTAGGTACCTCCCATACAAAAATCCTCTTGGAATGAAGTTTTAAGATCATAAAAAGACCTAAATATAAAGCGATTTGAATGAAATATGACAGAATTTGACATCTATTTAGAATTTCATAATATCCAAAAACGACGAGCTAAATTATGTGAGGATCGGTTCATCCTATCCCATAGGTCGCGTACAAGCCATATATATAAGCAAATCACAAATATTATCTGGCACTGTAATAAAAATTGTTTAAGTAAGAATTGATGTAAGCAAAAATCGATTTACAAAGTTATACGAGGGAAATTCCATAATTTCTTGAAGATCTTATTTAAACTTTCACAAAAATTCATTCTGAAACCCATAAATTTCACAAAAATGTTATTTTCAAAATAGTGTACTGCACACTTACGAATAATTCAGAAAACAAAAATCATACGAGGGTCGTTTGTTATTTTTTCGCAACTACCATTTATATCCAAAATTGTGGTGAAGGGTATTCATAGTCGGGATTGGCGAACTATATCATTCTTATTTGTTTAATTAAAATTTTAGAGCTTTACTACAATTTTAAATAGTGTTTCATTAAAAACCCATTTTAATTTATCGGTCTCTATACCATTATTAATAATGGGTGGATGATCCCTTGTTGTGATTATCTAAAAAATTGTTCTGGCATTGATTCCAATAATATTTAAAAAAGATTGGTATCAATTTACTCCAAAACTTGTTTTATTTTAGTTTTACCTCTTTTAAAGTCATTATACTTTCGCTTTGGCATTATTTGAATAATTTTATGGGCTTTGTATCCCTATAAATTCTCCATTGGGTTTAAATCCAGACTATAAGACGGTCAGTCTAACAGAGCTATCAAACCATGACTTTGATCATAAAACTACCTTCGACGAAACTATGTTTTGACATCCAAATATCGTTTGATATCAAATCGTGTCAATAACATTACAATTACGTTTCATAAAAAAATTACGTAACGCATTTAGTATAATGAAATTTATCAATTAAATTATAAAATTTTGCAGTAAAATTGGGATATTTTTATTAAAATATAACTCTATTTATAAGAAACATAAATTGTTTCTCCTAAAAAAATTCAAAGTGCTTTTGGAGGAATATGCACCAGTGTTTATTGTAGCAAATGTTTTATAAATGATAAATGAATTTAATTAGAAATAAACTGACTCTTTTGTATATTTTTCTGTCTCAAGAGAGAAAATTCTTGAAAATTTTTTAATTACTTTAATGTTACAATATTTTTAGTTAAAACAAGTTAGAATGCTACATACGGTTATGCCGAATCTTCAATACCCTCCACTACAATGCGAGTGAAGAAATGCGTTTTTTTTCATTCATAAACACATACATTCACAGACGTATATAGGTTTTCTTAAATATAACACAGAACATGTAAAGTTTAATAAAATTAGTTATTTTTTGGCTACAACTAAATTTCTAGTGAACCGATTTTGATCATTTTTGGAATGGCAATTAAGTACATATAGCCTAAATTCTAATTTGTCAATTTATAATTGACAATTTTGAGAAAAATTTTTGCTTGAACTTAGAGGATGCCTCAGATATCGCTTTATAAGTTTAAATATACGGAACCTATTTTGATGGTTTTAAATAGGAAACTTCTCAGGACTATAACATATACTCATGTTAAATTATATTGAGTTTTGTCAATTTCTAACAACAGACAGGCGGACATAGCTAAATCGATTCAGAATTTGATTTAATCCAAGACTATATATACATTATTTGGTCTAAGATGATTCCTTCTTAGAGTTACACATGGAATTGCAAAGTTAATCTACCCTCCTCAGCACTTATAATGATGAAGGGTATACAAATTTCATTATAAATCTACAAAAATAAAATAGAGATAAAAATACAATAAAGAAATTATAAAAATAAAAAATGTCTGTTTGTTAAATAGTTTCTTTAATATAAATTTAATATAAAGCTTTTTATATTAATTAATTACGTTTGTAAAATGTATTTAGTTTTTCCATTCATTTATCATTTTAATTTGTTTTTTATATTTCCCCATATGTTTCACACTTAATCTTGTTAAGTTTTTTTTTAATAGGAATTTTAGCCTGTTTAATAATAATTAATTAATTTTAATATTAATAAATTAAATATCCTTATTCTTATATTCTTATCCTTATTATCCTTATTCAAATATATTTTTTGTTTCAGGATCAATCATTTATAAATTAATTATTGTATATATTTTCTGAACAAAGTATAATAATAGTTACGGGGAAATCAAGAGCACAGTTTTAGAAATACATTATCCTTTCGAAAAAATTCAGTTTTTCACAGTTTTACAATTTATGTGGATTTTGTAAAACAAACTATAATTTTTAAATCAAATTTTATTATCAAAAATATTAGAACCCAATTTTGGTGTCAATATCTATTATTTTCCACTTGACAATTGTTCAATAATTTGCGGGGAATTGCTTTTCCTGCGAGACCTATCAAAATTTTGTTAATTTTTAAAATTTTATACACTACACCACTACACATGGTTGGGGTATAATGTGTTCGTGCATAGCTTTTTAACTTAGAGAAAAAATATATTGCTACCATCACTTTTAAATATACCGTTCCACTCAGAATCTGAGTCGATTTAACGATATCCGTTCGTCCGGCTGGTTTGCTGTTGAAGTAAACCTTGTGAAAAAATGCAGGTTACAATTTGGGAGATATCTTGTTGCAGTTTGGCACGTGTCATTATTTTGGCCCAAGAACAGTACCTATTGAAATAAGTGATAATGGGACCCAACCTTTTTACACCCAGTCCCCATATAAATTAAATAAGGTTGTAAGCCTCCAAAATATCAAGTGATTTTAACAAAATAGCACAAATAAGGGTTAAATTTATATTAAACAATGTGCCATTTTATTCTAGGATCATTATTTCTCATAGGTCCTATACAATGGTCCTTCCAAATACCACTCTGAAGGGCCTTAATCACATGTATAGATTGGTATTATGTTCACAGTTAGTTAAATTAAGACAATCATAACCAAAAATCGATGTTCAAAATTTTCAGAGGGCGGCACATGATTTCTTCTTGCTTCCATATAACGTCCCCGAAAAAATCCTTCTTAAAAGGTAATTATCGCACATTATAAAATACTGAACTCTTAAGCATAAATCAGAATAAATTAGGAGATCGTTAATAAAATTTTCGTAGCTACAATTTATAGCCAACAATATGGTCAAGTATATAAAATATTTTGTCTTAATCGACTTTAATTTCTTACTCGTTTTCTTTCGTTTTAAATGGACCGAATTTCTTATAGCAAGTGAAACAAATTTATTGAAAAAAGTCTTATTTATAATTTTCTCGGATTGGAATTTTGAATATTTTGCAATCAAAAAGTGGTACTTTTATGATAAAAGCATTAATTACATAGATTGTGTTTAAAACCAAAATTAAATTATATCTCTTCCAGCAATAATCGTCTCTTCTATTTATTTTATATAAATTTCGTTGAAAAATAAGAGTCACATTATTCTGAGGTGTAAATACACGGCAGTTTCCTTTTTAATATGACCTCATATCCAAGAAAAAAATTTTATCAGTCTAATTTTCATATTTGAAACCCTTCATTACATGTCTCCCGGACAACTTTTCGTAACATATCAATAATTATTAATATATTATTTCGAAAACAGACATTTCCGACCATTTTTTGAACTACTTTCCATGTAATGGAATGTCAATCAGTCGACTAAATAAGCAGTTAAGAAGAGAGATAGAAAAAATAAAAATATCTAGTAACTAAGTTTCAACAAGAGCCTAATATCTTTCCACTGGCCTTAGCTCAGGTCAGTTTGGTTAATTGACCTTCCTTAGTACAGATACCACATTATTGTTCTTGTACAACTCAATATCTTGTTTAGCATAGTGCCAGGGTACACAAATAAAAGCAACCTTTTTGTAAACATTCTTTGATGTAAATTCCAGTATTTAGAGAGCCCGTTGTAACAAATGATAGACTTATTTTGCCGCAAGTGTAGATTGCTTTTTGGAAAATGTTGACTGTTTTTGGTGTTTAAACTTTTCCTCAAAATTCCTTCGAGCATCAGCAACAACAAATTTTTGATCATTAAGTTTCGTCATACATTGTGCAGCATGAATATTTTTTTAAAAATCTTGTCTTCAATTTCCGATCTCAATTTATAGGCTCTACATTTTAAGCTGCTTTCCTATCGGATGTGCTGGTGGCTGTTTTGTATATGTATGTTCCACATGATGTTTGGCTTCAGAAACATAATGTGGAACATCCCTTCCACCTGAACCAGTTTTTTAATTAACAATTAATGCATTTGTTTGGCGTAAAATATAATAATTTATATGTTTTATAAAAAAGACTACTTTTGTTAAAGGTTTTATTAAAAAACGTATGTTAAAAATTTATTTTGAATTTCAATCAATTTTCAGTGATTAAAATTTTTCTCAATTCCGTGAATTCTGAGACTTCCTTAAATAATGAATTGGACAGCAGATCGTTGAAAAATAGAAGACTACGTTAACTTGATGATTTATTAAATAATAAATTTGAAATTTGAATAAGAAATAATTAGTTTAAAATTTCGAATCTCAAAATTAATATCTTTCAGCTTTATTTTCGTTTAAATATATTTTAATCATATCAATGAATTTGATGCAATGATCGATGAATTTTTTATAGTTCAATTAAAATAGCAAAATGTTAGTTAAATTCATTTACATCAGAAATAATTTTCTTAGCAAATTAAAAAAAAAACTTATATAAAATATCTACTAATTAACTTGTTTTAAAAAAATGAAGCAATTTTTTCCATTCACATTTTAAGCACGAGACTACATAAAAGCTAAATATTCCGCTAATAAACTACTACGTGGTTGTGTTCATTACTTCTAATTAAAACTATATTTCTCTCTATTTTACAATATTTTCAAAAAGTTCTTTTATAAAAGAATCAGAACAATTTCTACTAAAAACTTTTTAAGATTCATAATAAAGTGATTTCTAAGTAAAACGTGACTCATGAAAATTTCTTTACTTCCATCAAAAGAAAATTCAATGTATTAAAGCTTTAAAGATAGAAAAGCGCGATAGGGAAAAATTTGTAAAAAAGCAGAAATAATTTCCTTAATTATTCCGGTAAAAAGAAATGAAAACGAAATAAAAATGCTGTCAGTACAACAAGGAGTGAGATTGAATAATTCTTAACATACATATATATTAAAACAACGAAACCAGTAACTTATAACTTTAATTGTGCTTTTATTTGATTGAAAATATTATTACAACTAAAAAAGTATATTCTTTATAGTTAAAATCAATAGTCATGATAAAGGTGTTTATAGTGTTTTTGTCAGTTTGCGCGAACAGGTAGTCTATCTTCATTTAAAACCTATTACTGTTGGACACATGTTATGTGCTTTTAAATTCTCTTTCCACAAGAGCCAAATATCTTAACAGTGGCCTAAGTGCGGGTGGTTTTAAGAATTTGACTCAAAGAATAAGTCTACACATAATGAAATCGTATGAATGGAAGCAGTCTTTTGTTGTTAAAATTGGTTTTTTTAAGCAATTATATATGTGGATGTGTTCATACCAAGAACTTTTTGGGAACTTTAACTGCTTTTGGGCCCTAAACTTTTTCAACATTCCCTTGAGCATCAGCAACATAAAGTTATTGACCAGAAAATTGCAAAAGATTTGGTGTAGATTTTAGATATTTTTTTAGAAAACTTTACTTCAATTTCTGAGCTTCGTCTTTGGCCTCTAAATTTTCAACATTGTTCTTGTCAAGACCCCTTTGAGCCTTGTATGTTTATACCTGCACTATATTTGAAGTACCAAATAGTGAAAGTACTGTGTTAAACAGTCTGCTTTCTTTCCGGATATGTTGGAAATGTATGATGTATGAAAATAATTTATATTTTTTTAGCTTTTTTTAGCTGAATGGATCATTCCATCTACTTGAAGCAGTTTTTTTTTATCAACAGACAAGTTCTCCGGGTTTAATGACGTTTGAAACAGTTTGAGCACAGACTTTTGACTGCTTGAACAACTTTTTGTAACATTAAGTTGGGTTTTGTTGAAAATTCATTTTCCGGTCATTCGTTTTAATCAAATTAAAAATATATTAATTTGTTTGACATTAATTATAATAACTAACATATTTAACAATGATAAGTCGTTCCCACGACAATTGGACCTCTGTTTTGAAAAGACTCGGGTTACACTAGGCCGAATATTGTTAACCCAGCAACAACTGTATTAAACGAAGGTTCCTTACCAAAAAAGATTTAAAGGATACAGCCGAGCTGTTACAACAACTATGATGAAAGAAGGGTTTTAATGAAAAACGTCTGTTAAAAAATTTTCGATCTCAGTACTTATATAAATTTACATATTCACACACATTGCAACAATAACAATTTACATGTCTAATATTTTGACACTCATTTGCTTGGTGTTAGAGAAAAAATAATATAAACTTTAACGAAATAATAGAAATAAAACTTTAAAGCAAATTTATTCTTTCCTTCGTGAATAAAAGCAAAAATATATAGAAAATAATTGTCTACATTCCTACACCAATGACACCATTTGACGAGACTTTATTTCCGTCTATTTAAAGAGAACAAAATATAAGTTTACATGTAAATATCTGTGTGAGTATATGTGTGCTTATAAATACAACGATATGTCATTGTGTTTGATTATATTTCTAGGAGCTCCAATAATAACAACACTCACTATGTCAGACATTTAATGTTTAAATTCACACTGATAACAACACATACATACACACATAAATGAAATGAAATCACTCACACTTTTTCACTTATGCACAACCTTAAAAAAAATCCATATTCACAATAATAGTTTATAGTATGACAGACAATCATATAGATATATTATATACACATGCATATGTATATATGTGTGTATATTAATAATAGCTGTTTTCCTTAAAAGTGTTGCGTGCAAAAGCCATTGTTGTCACTGTAAATGACATACGGTAAGATAATATTTCACATAGACATAGACACAGACATAACAAACTCATTCCAATATTTATAAATACGTTGTAAAATTTTATAAATTCATTCGTACCCACACACTCACACACATACATATAGAACTGAAAAGGACATATGTATTGTTTTTCTGACACTTTGAGAAGTGATAAACTCATAGCAACGTTTTTGTTAAACACTTTCACAAAAAATAAGGATATAATTAGCTTTAAAGTTGTCATATTTAAATTATTACTTTAATATCATGAAATGCATTTTACAGGAAGTTAAAGAGTATTTTTTAGCGAAAAGAACAATAATAGGTGAACTTTTAAATTTCTTTTGAGAGTAAGTTTTAAGGGAAAATTTAAGATTACAAATTTGAAAGAAATACAGAATGTTACAGCAAAAAGTATTGAAACCTGTGATCACATTAAAACAAAGTGAGTGTTATATGAAAATTGAAAATTACATTTTTTTGAAGAAACTAAATAAAAGTAGAATTTCTAATTTCTTAAAAAAATGTTTTGAAAATATTTAATCACATTTTAATAAAATAATAAAATGAAGTGAAATTTAGGACCAATTTTAATATCAAAATCCAATTTCGATGAATATTAGAAATATTTAAAAAAATATTTTGTGGATCACAATTTAGAAAGAACTTAAAATTTCAATTTTGTTATGCATTTCATAGCCTATACCACCACAAGTTGTGACTCCATGTGTAATGCTAAAGAGAAATTATCTTAGATCCCACTTACGCTTCCTATTAACGCACATAGCTTTTCCAAAGATATAAAAAAATAAATCAACTAAAACTTAATTTAAAATATTGTTAACTAAAAACTTTATTCAATATTACTTTAATGTTATTTCCCTATGAACGCACATAAGTTTATAAATTTCTGTATCATTATCAATAATAAGTGGATGATTCTTTGTTGTGGATTTTCTAATAAATACTGTTTGGTATCGGCATCAAACTTGCTTTTTTTTAGCTTAAGCTCTGTTAAAGTCAATTTGTTTTTGTTATGGGCATTATTTGAATAAACTTTACGGGCCATGTGTTCCCACAAGCTCTTCATTGAGTTTGAGTCGGTCAGTTTTATAAAGGTGAGCTGTGTTCATTAAACCATGATCTATAACTACTTTAAAACATGAACCTCAGCATTATCCTGCTGTATCATGAAATCTTAGTTCAATTTTTCTCTATCTTCTTCAAAACTAATAAATTTTGCATTTGCTAGCTGTAGAAAAATGCTGCACAAATCATATCACTACCAATGCCGAAATACGTTTAGATATCCGGAAATGGTTCCTGCCTTAATTTTTATTTTTTTTTTATCAAAGAAACTTACCTTTTTCCATATTTTGGTACATTTCTCGAAAGAATTTTATACTGTTTTTTGAGCTTATACTCAAGCTTCTTCCAGTTTATATTTTCGTCTTTTGGTGAAACGTATTTGTAAGTTTCTGGAAAATTTAGATTGTTCTTTGAAAACATATCTTTATTAAAAAAACACAGAATTTTATAATTTTTCTTTGTTTTTTGGAATTTGATTTTCACTTGTGCATGTTCGTATTTCAAATCAGCATAATATATTTTCATCCGATAAGCCGAATAAAGGTTATAGGATAAAATATGCAAATTTTTAATATTACCAAATTGGGAATATCAAAATTATGCTTCAAATTTCGTAAAAGATCTTTTGATCAATCTTTGATCAATTTTTGGCTAAAGCTTCTTTTACAGAACGGGTTACTAATGCTCCCATATGAGAAGTCAATTAATATTTATTTACATAACATTGTAAATATATTGTAAGGATAATTTGAAGGTGCTTACAGTTTTACGATATGAGACTTTTTTCTTAAACCTAACCAAGTTTGGATAGAGCATGTGGGCAAATAATTAAAAAAAATCAAACCGGATTAACATTTGATGTGACATCATTGTATATTTTTGTAAAAAAATGCAATTTAATCAGCGAATAAACGCGAAATATATTTTGCATAAAGGATTCATTTGAAGCTTACGTTCAGCATATATCTACAGAAAAAGAGTGTGAACGTTGATTTGCCCAATTGATAAGTGATGATTTCGACAAGGACGCGCAGTTGGAAGCATTATATTAATAATACATTTAATATAGTATAACACTTCCAATTCCTCGTCTGTTATCAATATAGAGAATAATATGCTCTTATGTTTTAAATCTTTATGATATAATATTTTGATATAAATATCTGAACCGATAAATGGAAAATATGAGTATATTTTTATAGAATTTAGTGATTCCCACTTACAAAATCACTTTCAGGAAATATTATCATTGTGAATATATGTCGTATATATATGATTTAAACAAAAAGGGAACAGTGCTTCAGGTTTTAAAAAATCAGATCTACAGTGCTTAAAAAAACCTTCTTAAAAAATCACCTTAAATAGCAATAACCTCTACTATTTGTGAGTTATATGAAAATATTTTGAACAGCCGATTATTACACTCTCACCTGTTATTTGTAGATTGATATTCAGGCGACAGTTCAGATAACAGATGGTTTTGTTAATTGTTTATGGTAAAAAGAAACATAAGTTATTGATACCAAAAAGACTAATAATTCGTGAAATGGCATTATTCTAAATATATACGTAGTATTTCATTCAATGGTAAGCTTATCAAACACTTATATACGACACTAGTCAACATTTTATTATGAACACATGTGCCGTATGATTGTTATGAATTTAATGATTTTGATATAAAGTATACGTCACATATGTGATTATTGTGGTTAAAATAAGATAACTTATGAAATTCTTTTTATACATATTTTTATTAAATTAAATTAAATAAAAACTTCTCACTCTCGCCACTTTTCTCCCCATTTAATATTTTATTTCTTATCCAACAAATATCTCATATTAATACCAGAGAATATTTAGTTTTTTATATATTTTTTGTCATTTCTTTTCTTTTTCTATTCTTTTAGTTTTTGAAATTCATTTCTAGTTTTAAAATAATCAAATATACGAAAAAGAAGATAAATATTGGAATTATATACATAAATGGGAAAAGTGAATATAAATGGAAGTTGAATTTGGGTTTATGACTTTTGTATGAGTTAACATTTTGTTTTGTTAGTAGTGGTATTGTGTCTCTGTGTTAGCAATACCACCAACACAAACAATAGAATTTATATAAGAAAGCAACCAAAAAAGGAGCAAAATAAAAACGAAAATGAATATTTTGGCAACATATTGGCACTTGAAAGTTTTTTGACAAAAATGAAACAAATTATATACACGACAATACAAAATAAAAGAGGAGAAATATGTTTAAACTGCAAACGTGGATTTTATACAAATTGCCAACAATATTTTCTTTTTGCACCATACACCACCAGAAGTAGTGATGTGGGTATATTACCTTTGACATTACATATGTAACAGGAAGATGGTATCATCTAAGACCCTATAAAGTATATATTCTTTCATTATACCAAAAACTGTTTTACTATATTCATCCGTCCGTCTATCTATCTGTCTGTTGCAAACATTCTCATGCCGAGTTTCAGTTGGCTAAAACTCTGAAAAACAATTATTTCACATTTTTCAATGAAAGATAATTGAATTAAAATAGAATTTGCGCATAGCATACATTCTCAAAAGAGAATAAGTTAAAAGCTAAAGTATTCAAAATTTTAATACACCCCAAAATCAATGTGTTACATAAGTCGCAATTCTAAAGACAATTCTCGAAATTTTTAACATATATTTAATATATAAAAATTAATAATAAAGAACTAGATTGCGCTGGATCCTAGCTCTCATATAAAGTCCCTTCCTGGAATATGATTTAAGCTAATAAAGTACTTAAATATAGACCAATTCTGTTGAATTTTAGCACACTATTTTATTAAATAACCTTAATATGTGTTGACCAAGATCCGTTAATATTTTGTCATAGCTTCCATAGCCTCTTCCCAGATTATGGGTTTAAGCTTACAATACTCTTAAATATAGACAAATTCTGTTGAAATTCAATCTTTTTATAATATTCTTTTTACCTTTTTTAAATACATTCTATTATTTTGACCAATATCGGTTTATATTTTGTCATAACTCCCATGTAAGGTCTTTTCCCGGGAAGCGGTTTTGAGCTTGTAAAACTTTTATATGTAGATGAAATAATTTATATGAAATTTCTGATATTTTTTTAAAAGTCATAAATACATGTTACTAATTTAACAAATATCGGTCTATATATTGCTATTCCCTTATAAGGCCTGTTTTCGGAAAACGTTTTTGAGGTTAAAAAAAATTTATGGAAAATCATCATGATTATTTTTCTTAATGTAAAAAATAAATGTTGTTGATTTGACCAACATAAGTCTACATTATTCTATAGCTCCCAGAAAAATGGTTATATTTAAAAAATATTACCCGTCATATGGGATATATCTTTCGTTTACATTATCTTCTTTTTTTTAATAAAGACGATCATTAAAAAATTTTACTTGGTATCAACATTTTTAGAAATATCAAGAATTTGGAACATATTCTACTTCACAATAACTCCAACTTGTGCAAATGTTTCCATAATGAAAGTGTTGGAGGGTATTAAAGATTCGACACAGCTGAATATAGCATTTTCACTTTTTTGTTGTTGCTTTCTCTTCTTGTATCAAAATATGAAAAAGCATATTTTGTTGCTTTTTCATTTGTTAGCATGAAAAACAAATTTTAAGTTTTATTCATAAGTTTTTGAGTTTTTTCTACTTTTTATTGAATAAACTAACAATAGATTTTAAGTTAAATTTGTTTTAACAAGTCTGTCAAATATGGAACACACATTTCTAAATTATGAACTTTATAAAAATTCTAATTTAAAGGCTTCCAAAAATTGTCATTTTGCTCTTAAAGTCAAATTGACATGTGTCGATATAATTTATGTTAGAAAATTTGGAGAGATAAAGTTGAGTTAATATTTGACTAGATAAATCATTTGTTTTTTCAAATGGAAATATGTTTTTATTATTGAAAAATATGCTTAATAGATATGTTTTGTTTTATGTCATAAATTATACCCTACACCATCATAAGTGGTTGGGGTGTTATGGGTTTATGCAAATGTTTGTAACGGGCAAAATATAAAGTTCTACTCCGAATCATGCCCTGAGTCGATTTAAGCTGGTTGTCCATGTAAAGTTTGATCGCAAAGTACAAGTCGCGGTTTTGAAGATATCACAATGAAATTTGGCATGTACTATTATTTTAGCCCAGAGACAATGCCTCATAAAAAAAGGAATATATGCCCCATATAAATGTCCCCCCGGAATAAGGTGTTTTTTCCATTAAATTCCTAAATATAAAAGGATTTTAACCAAATTTTGTGAAAATAAATCTTATTATATTTTAAAACGATGTGCGACATTTTACGATAAAATAGTATTATTTCTCATCGGCCCCATGCAATCATCCTTCTAAATATAACTTTCAAACTCACACACGTAAGTGGGTATTTGAAAAACATTTAGTCAAATTAAGATAAATATATAATAATTAACCAAAACCGAGACGAGGGTTGGTCCATACCTTTTTCTAACTGCCATATAACCCACCAGAAGAAATTGGCTTTAAAACATAAAAAATTCACATAAATGTTGGTGTCATACAAATCTATTGCACACATGTGCATAAATAAGTAAATCAAATTATACGAAGGCCATTCAGAATTTTTTCGCAGTAGATATTTACAACCAACTATGTGGTCCAGCGTATTACATAGTCGGATTTGACCGACTATAACAATTTTAGTTGTTTTATTTTGAAAAAGTGATAATTTTTGTCAAATTTTTTAATAACTTGCAATTTTGTGAGTAATTTTGTAGAAAAATCTTGCAAATTATAGAGTCAATTTTGAATAATAATGTCACATGTGTGTAAAATTGGTAAAATTTTTTGAAAATAAATCATTTTGTGAAGATACATTTTTTAGGAGATAAATCATTGTATGATAGTGTTAAATTATATTATTTATTACAAATTTAAATTAACATTATTTTTTCTTTTTTATTATTCTTATTGTGTTTGAAATAATATTAAAAATACCTTAAATATATTTTTTTATTCTTATATAGAGGTGAATTTCACAACGATTTTTGCATCAATAAAATACTCGAGTCGATTTAGCTTTGTCTATCAATTTTTCCATCTGTCTGTAAATTTTTCCGTTTGTGTGTGCATTTTTTGCGTTAGTTGAGCAAATGCTTATGTCCACAGTAGAGATGAGCGATAATTATGAAATAATGGTTACTTATTATGTCACTCTTTCTTATTTGTTGCATACTCAAAATTATATTTTTTAATTAAGAGTCAAATGAGCATAATTCGCGATTTATCTAAAATGAAAATTATCCGTTTCTTACGGTGTACTGTCTAGAGTTCAGACAAAAGAGATATTTAATTCAGGTTTCAAAATATACAAGGCTCATAAAGATCCTGACAGGAACGAACTAAAATAATGGATGACGAAACACATAAATTTTATGTTGTTTATTCTCGAGGGAATGTTCAAGAAAATATTCCCAAAAAGTTCTTGGTATGATAATATTCAGTTGCCGCAAATATTTATTACAATGGGCTCTAAAAATACCGAAAATTACATCACAGATATGCCGCCATTCATAAAAATTCATAATGTGTCCACTGATTTTTATCCTAAATTGGTATCTTGTCACTATGGTAATATCTCAGAGGCACATTTCCAAACAGCCAGGACCTAAGGTCAGTAGAGAGATATTGGGTTGTTGTAAACAAATTTAAGAGCACAAAAAATTAATCCGAAATTATGTTCGATATTAAACGAAGATGGATTGCCTTTTCGAGCATAGTGACAGACAGCACTAAAAAACGTTAATGGAAAAAGTTCTAAATTTCAGTACTATTGATTAAAACTATAATGATTCTTTCATTTAAATAAAATTTTAATCAATCGTGAATTAGATATGTTTGCGAATCTGCCTTTCTGTTTGGGTGTCATTCTGTTCACTTATCCATCCATCTGCCCATTTGTCTGTCTTTTGGAAACACTAGACAATAGACAGTTTCTTATTGGATACTTGTTATAGTTGTCTTCTGTTTGCTGTTTAAAAACAAATTAGAATATTATAGTCGTTCAAACTCCACTATGTTATACAATGGTAGTTACGAAAAATTAATAACGATCCTTGACTTTCTGATTTATGCTTAAACGATCTTCGTTTAAATTGACATATTACATAGAATATCACACTATTTTGTGACAAATTTCGTTAAAATCGTTTCATATAAAATAATTTTATGATCTTAATCTTAATCCCAGAGGATCCTTTGTATGAGAGATAGGCGAAATAATGAACCCATCAGTACCAATTTCAATAGATAACGTCATTAGAACACGAAAAGCCAGCCAGATAGACGGCTACCATTAAATCGACACAGAAAGTAACTCTGAGTAAAACGGTATATCTAAAAGTGGTGGCAGCACATTTTACAACTGTTGCAAAAACGCATAATAAGTAAAGAGTTTTTGGAGATAATTCCTTCATTCATCCAATATGAGAGCTGTAAGGCGTGATATTTTAATAGCAAATAGCTATCAATGTAGATCAGTTTTGTGGCTATAATATGCATTGGCTTCTTGTAATAACCAAGAAAGATTACAATTATAATGAACAATAATTTAGATCAGGTTTATGTTCCATTCATTGCGGTTTGTGTTCCTTAAAATAGTTCAAAAGTTATCCTATTTTGTTATAGAAAAACTAGAATCTACACAATTATTTTTGATTCATGCTGAAAGATAAGTTTAGTATGGACATGCGAAGGAAAATAATATTAGCCTCCATCTCTTTTTTCTTATGATAATTTTAAGGATTTTTAGATTCATATAACTGCACAGGATCAATTATGCTGATTAATTAAATTAGCTTCCATTGATACAGAAAGGCATCTATGATAGAAGCTGATAATTTCTATTTATGAGGATTTTGACTATTTTGCAAACTAAATTCTCTTTGGTTTGCGAGCATCATTTTACGTCTAATTATTGCTTTATCCCTCTGTATTCTTATTTTTTAGATAATCATATATCAATATTTTTTTAAACTTAAGTATTGATTTTGCATATTTTGTCAAGATATTCATGTCTGAGACTTTTAGAAGTATAGTTTATAGTTTCTTCACTCCTATTAAAAGTGGATACTTTTCATAAAATTTTATTCTTAATTAACTTTTTTTCAGAAAAATTCTTAATACTTCATATTGAAAGAAAAATAAGAAATTCCTGTTTATGTTTTATTATGTATTTTTAGTCTTTTTATATAGACTACAGTAGTTCTTTAAAATAACCGTATATGGAAATTTTCTTTGTAAAAATCTTACATATGTATTAGAATATATGCTGTACCCTCACTTTACCATATTCCATTTTAGTTCTTAGTTCTTAAATAATAAAAGTTGTAAACAAAGACCTAAAGAACTATTTAATTTTAAATAAAGGACACAATGGGCTAAAATTACAAAATACTTTAAAATAAATTTACAAATTCTAAATGGCGTAAGGATAAAAAGTATTAATTCTGTTAAAAGATATAGATTGTCTACAGTTGGAGCAAAAATTTTAATTTATACATGTAAGATTTTTTACAAGACGTGGTGTATAATTACAAGATGCTTCAAAATTAAAGAAATTGATGTATTTTAGAATAACTTACAAAAGAAATGTTATAAATAACTAAATAACTGAAATTGGTGATCACTTTTTAAAATTTTGGTTTAAAAAACTTTTGATTGCCGCACATGACATTGCTGGTTTTAATTTATTACACACGCTCCTTTTTAACCCTCCAACATCACAAGCGATGATCAGGGTATATTAACTTTGTACTTCCAAGTGTAACGCCAGGAAAAAATATTCTAAGATCCCACTTGGTATATATTTTGCATTAAATCATAATCTGAGTCGATTTAACTATCTCCGTTTATGCGTCTATCTGTTGGAGATATTATCACAACAAGAATAATTATTGAACTTCAATGAAACTTGGCGACGTGGTTTGCTTTTTAAAACCATCTGTATTAATTAGTTATCAAAAACAAACTACTTTTCTAACATTCTTTGAACAAATATTAATTGGAATTAAATAAAATGTGTCATACAGTTATACATACTTCATCATGGCGCAAAAATTCTTAAAAATCGGATAAGTAGAAAAGATATTAAAAGGTAAAATATGAACAATTTTAATATACCCCAAAATCTATTTGTCATATAAATCGAATTATTAAAGATAACTTTCTAAAATTTGCCACATGCCGCTTATTTACTGCAAGATCGTCATAACTCAAAATTCGGAAGTTTCGACTTAACAACAAAGGGGCAAAGTTTTGGGAATAATCGCATCGTTAGTTGCTTAGTTTACTTTGCGTATTTTTTGTAAGCATTTGAAAAAATAACTAATAATAAAGAGTTTATTAATGTATTCCAAGAAATATATGTCTGTCAAATAAATTAAAAATAAATGTACTGAAAAATTTGATTTTTGAGTTATGACTTCCTTACAGCAAATGAGCGATATGTATGTTTATTTTGATGCAATAATAAATCCAAAGAAACTACATGGAGAAGGAGCCATTATCTAATCTAGCTTTCATGTAAGACCCTTCTCGGAATATAATTTTAGGCCTTTAAACTTTTATCAACATTGACATTTTCAGAACATTTTTGGTTGTAATTCCCTTATAATTCCACCCAATAATGTTCAAAGTGAATAGTGCTTTAGTTTGAAAATTTCCTTAATTATTTCATTGAAATTCAAAATTTTATCAAAATGTTTTAAATATATGGTACACATATTTATAGGTGATTTCAAGGATATGTGACCATGTTTCACGATTTTTTATAGAGGACCATTTCCGGATTCGGTGTTTATGCAGATGAACAATAAATAAGTTTTCTGAAGCAACATCTTCAACTGATGCAAATGTTTGCATAATTCAAGTGGTATTCAGGAGTCAGCTCAGCCGCATATAGAATTCTTATTTAAATTGCAATTTAGTTTTTTTTTTTTTTTTTTTTTTTTTTTTTTGTATTTGCTATATTTTTGCTCCACTGTTTAAGAATTTTTGCATACTATATATATTTCTCAAAGAATTGGTTGCAAAAAAGAAATATATTTTATTTATTTCGCCTACAAAAATTTTCTATTTTTGTCTAAAAAGAAATAAAAGAATTGAAAATAAAAATTGTATATTCATATAAATTTCCTTGTATTCGTATTATATAACTTAAAAATAAAATACATGAAGAATAAAAGGAATGAATAAATAAGAAACTCAGGGTGAATGAAACACCATCATTGTATAAAGAATAAATTACAATAAAGAAGGAAAAAATAAAAAAAAACAGTTCAAAGTAATCAAAAATGTTCAGCCATAAAAGAAAAATGCACAAAACAAAGTACTTTTCCGTAAAACAAATACAATCCTACTTCTATTTTATTTAGTCTGCCCTTTTTCCTTTTTCTTTCATTCTCTCTTTAATACCCTCCACCACTACCACTAGTGGTGAAAAGGGTATATTAACTTTGGCATTCCGTGTGTAACGATTAGAAGGAATCATCTCGGATCCCATAGTGTAAATATATTCTTGCATGAATCAAAATCTGATTCGATTTAACTATGTCCGTCCGATTGTCTGTCCCTCTGTTCGTGTATCTGTCTGTTGTTGGCATGCTCACATCCACAATATTTGACGGAGTTCAATGAAATTTGGCTTGGATTTAATATCCTGGAAAGCGATTTAGTTATCTTAAAAAATATAGAACGATTTTTGAGGCAACTTTAAATTCAAGTGAAGAACTTTTACGAAATTGTTAATCTAAATCGACAAACTAGATCTGTTTTGTCAAAATAATAAGTTATAAAAGTTATCACAATCGGTTCAATAGGAAAAACTTAAAGCCAAAATGTAACTTATTTTGTGATTCACTACGTGTTCTGTATTATATTTTGAAAAACTGTTATATATTGTATATTAGTGAGTGTGAGAATATATATTGAGTGTGTATATAGGAAACATAACGTATTTACTTTACACTCATTTGTGGTGGAGGGTATGAAAGATTCGGCATAGCCGACTACATCATTCTTACATGTTTAAATTTAGTTCAAAAGGTTTTGTGGTTGGTCTATAGTTAGATAATACTGTAAGGTAAATAATTCACATACACTAATTATAAAATGTTAATAATTTAATAATAAAAAATTTAGGATAATTTCGAACTTGCAGCTAAACGCTAAAATGATGGATCATCGGGTTAAACTAATAAGATTTTTCCAAAGTTTGTTGATCGAAAAAACTCCTTCAAAATATCTTTATTAACATAAACATTTTACTTTGAGTCTTGATAAAAATATAAATAACAATCAACCCACTAACCGGAAATACGTATAGAAGAAATAAAAAAGGAATAAAGAAATAAAATAAAAGAAAAAATAAACATTGGCATTTATAAGCATTTGTGCTGGTTTTGTGAGAATATAAGAGGAAAAAATAATATAAATAAAAAAGAATAAAATTCTATGATTTGCCTGATTTAACACCAACTTTTAAAATATTTTATTTTTATTCCCCTATTTTAAGGTTTATTTTTATTTTCAATACTTTTCTTCTGGCATACGACTTTAGGTTAAAATATTTTTCTATATTTAGGTTATAATACTGGCACCTGTAAAGACTTAAAAAGTTAGTACTTTTGGTTTTTATTATTTTAAGAATAAAATTATTACAAAATTTATGCAATAAAATACATATTCAAATGTAAAAACATCTTTAAGTTCTTTCTTCTAAATTGACTGTAATGAAATTAAATTGATTATTAAATTTTTTCCTGGTCATAAAACAATATTTTTATTTAAGCAAAAGGTTATACAGAGTAAAAATAGACTGATTATATACTCCAGAATTTAGGACAAGCAGGAATTAGATAAGATCACATTATCACATTTGGCACAGTGTGTAAAAATCGATTTATTTACATATATATTTATTATAAGTTCTCAAATTGCAAAGCTGAAATCACATTAAAATTATCTTGTTATCAGTGAAAAAATCAAAAATTTTAATCGAGTGTTTAGGTACTTTTTCCTATAAAAGCTAAATTTTACTTGAGGAAGGATTTTCAGCAAAAGTTATTATCTATAAAAACAATAGAATTTGAAGATTTACACTTTCAAAGAAAAAGTAATGGAATATAATTCAAAGTCAGAAAATGTATAAACAGCTTAAAACTGGAATTTTTAAAAAAATATATATGTATTTTAACTATAAAAAATTATAAAGAAATTATATTTCTTATAAATTTCAATACGACATATATGAAATGGTCACCGAATCAGGAAAGAAAGAGTTTCAAACATTGAATAAGGTTTTTGGGCCGATCTTTGCCCCAAGTTAATCTATATTTAGTTTTCGCGAATTTCTGTTAAGATTTCCTTACAAAACAAAAGAAATTGCGACTCAGAACAAAAAAAACCAAAGTTTGAAATTCAAATCGATATATATTTAATATTTTATTAGAAATTTTGAAGGGAATCTGCACAGGTCCATAAAAAATTTTAGAACATAAAAAATTCAAATACCCTCAGAATTGAGTAGAATGGGAATCGGAAACCATAACAAAAGGATCTACATTGATGGTTTCAAAATAAGCAGTGGTGAAGGGGAGTGTATGTATTTCATATTGACTTCCTGATGAGTGAAAATTACTTCAGGCTGAAATATTTGCTATCTACGTTGCATTCAAACTTTAAATTTGATAATGCGCAGGCCAATAATAAATCCAACGGGCAGTCAACTGCAACTCTGCTTGTTCATATTAGGGGCAGGATTTTCAAATATTTTCTCAAACAGACTAAAAATAAATGTCCTGAACTAGTTAAGTGACGAGACGCAAAGGAGATGTGGTTGTCTTTTACATGGGACTTCTAACTCATAGTCGTAGAGATGTATCTAACAAGCTTACAATAATCAATAATAAGACAGTTACTGTTGCAGTTATATTAATTTTGAGATGTAGGTAAGTGTGTTTCATTACTCATGTGAATGCCTGACCTTAAAAATAAAAAGGAATTTCTGGGCAACTAAATACCGGACTCTCTTCGTGAAGTATATTTTATGGAAACATAAAGTCAACTTCAAATGGGACCAGTCTATGCATACTTGAATCGTGGTGTAGGTAATTTATAGCCGACCATTATTGGCTAATATACTCGTACTTATTTTAAAATTTTAAATCATTATTTAAATGCCTTTATAACACTCTCTTACAAAAATTATTACTTGTCTTGTTGAAAACTTGATATATTCCGACAAATTATGTCTTTAAGTAATAAATAAATATCACCAAGTCTTCAAATTTACTATTCTTATTCAATCAAAGTTATAATATGAATTTTAATAATTTTATCAGGAATTAAGTTATAATTAATTTAATATGCTTTTCATTCGATCAAAAACGTTAAAGGTTATGAACAGGGTATTCAGATATGTAATGAAAAGAGTTTTTTTAAAAATAAATTTAATTCAACTTTAAAAATAAAGATAAAAAATAAAATTAAGGCAGTGTACATCTAAAGTTCCTCTAATCGGAGATTTAAATAGAGAATCGCCAAAATTTTCAATTTAAATATAAAATACATGCAAATAATCTCAATATACAATAATGAATTCAACACAGTAATATGGTTTCTTGCTCGTCTCGGTGCAGTGATAAATTTTTCAGAGTCATTTAATTTCAAAAGCAAAATTTATCATTTTCATTGAAATATATTTAACAAGTCAAAAATCTTCACCGAGTTCATAAAGTTGTAGGGCGAGTAGGGTAAAATTGTTGTTGTGTCCCAAATTTGAGCGGCATTTCAATGAAATCAAGATCTTGAATATACCAAAACAGTTTATTTGGTACTCGTCTCGAGGTGATATTTATAACAGTTTTGCAGAATGATTTTTATATAGCCGAAGGTAACATAGCACATCAAAAATCCAACTTTTATTATCGAATATCTAAACAACTGCTACAGCGAAAGCTTTAAAAATTAGAAATTTCTCAAGGCATTATTTTACTGAACAAAATATATGACGGATAGGACTAAAGAGAGGTATTTCCCATATAAAGTAAACATTTATTATTAAATATGTAGGGAACCGTTGAAGTGAAAGTATTAACATTTCATTCAAACTACCTTCCCAAAAAATTTATGCTGCCCAAAATGTAGGATGTATAGGACCAATTTCCCAAGGAACAAAATGTAGTATGGATTAGATGATGGGGAGAAATAGGACCAATCTACTATAGCTTTCAGATAATTTTGTGCTCCTCGCTACGATCTTAAGGTAAAAAACTTTAGGAAATTCTTAAATATTTTTAATGAAACTCAGAACAGATATTAAAAAAACTTTAATTTTTTCCGGTTGCCCTGTTCATAAAATGCACTTTAATATAGTTTTCCCTTGCTATTAAAATCTTTTGATTTAATTTCCACTTAACACACAATTCCTTGGTAATAATTTCCTTTCGAAACCATAAATTAAAAAACTCTAACGCACTTTACACTTTAATCAATTTATGGTTTATTAAACAAACATAAAAATACCTTCTTTTTCTATATATTTAACACATTATTAAAGAAATTATTTATAATTATATTTTTTTTCTTAATTTAATACCACACGCCCATTAAGTTACTCACGACCTTCACACTTTTAAGCACTAAAATGCAAAAATTAAATGCAAAAGGAAACATAAAACTCAAACACTCAAACATAGCTATGAATACATATGTACATATGTAAGTATGTAGTGGTATACAAAGGACATGTTGAGTGACTGAGTGCAGGTATGAGTGAATGAATGATTAAATGACTGAATAAGTCGTTTAAATGTATGTAAGTGCTAAAGAAAGAACAAAAACACTGAATTCTTTTGAAATGGTTTTTTTTTGGGGAAGTGAAAAATGATCAAAAAGAGAGAAAAAACGACAAAGTTGCAGCAACATTTAACGTTTGTATGCATGAGTGTAAATGTGTGTTTGTGAGCTTTTCAGATTGTTTTTTAATGTGTCATTTAAGAAAATAAACGTAAATATGGAGTAAGTAGTTGAAAAGTATATAACTAACACTAGCGAAAATAACAGCTACCACGAAAATTTCTTTTGTACAAGTGTGAGTAAGAGGATTTTTAAAGTGTAGTTGTATTTATATACAACTACTACTTAAATATTATTAAAATACCTACTAGTACAGCACTACCATACTTACGTATACATATTAACACAAGGAGAATTTTTATATGGCAAAACTCTGGAGAACGTGAAATACGAGGGTGGTATTAGCATAATTTTTAAAGATGTGTCATGATGAATGTTATATTTTTTTATTATTTCTTATCCCTTATGGAAATCAATTATGTACCACGAAAAAGTTATGAGGCCTTCAATAGAAACTGGATTTATATTATTGAAAATTTGAAGATGATTTTGATATCTCAGTATAACTTGTCTGTTAACCTCTGGGAGCCTGAGCAACTCTGAGTCTATTGAAAAATAGCACAAAAATGTTTGTGTAAGTTTCCACTGCCATATATTCAGTAGGTTGAAAGTAAAGCGTTGTGTGATCTCAAAACTCTTATTTTTGAAAATCACTCTGTATCTTTGGAACTAATGAGTTTGCAATAATGAAATTTCTCTATATTTTTCAATAGATTTGGAGCAGACACAAGATCCATGATAAATGGAGTTCTATTTTTTTTAAATAAATATTAAAGTTATTTTTGTAATCTTTTTTCACAAAATGTTACTACATGTATATCCTAAAAGATCGGAGTATTTTTATTTTAAAATCAATTATTTTCTCTAGACTACATATATTATACCCTACACTATCGTAGATGGTTGTGCAAAAACTTATTAAGACAGAAAGAAATAGTTTTACCATCGCTTTAAATTGTACGGTTCTGAGTAAACTTTTAGTCAAAATAACTTTCTGAATCGATTTAACGATTTCCTAAGTCCATCTGATCGGAGTTTTAACGATATCATGATCAAATTTGGCACTGTTTTAGTCTAAGGACCATGCCTACTGAAATTGGTGATGATGAGTCCATTCTTTCATACAAATGCGCCACCCGATATAAAGTTTTTTAACTCATGCAAGTTCTAAATATAAAATAATTTTAACGAGATATGTTACAAATAAGTGAGATGGTATTCGAAAATGATGAGCCGATTAATGGAATGATCCGATATAATCACCCTTAGAAATATCACTGAAATGCAAATCTACATTGGTACTGTAATATAATGCACTCTTAAGCATAAACCAGAAAATACATTTGTACGAGAGTCGTTCATTAATTTTTGGCAGCCACCATTTATTACAAAAAAATGTGGTACTAAACAGTTGTTTTGTCCCGACTATAAGTTCTTACTTGTTTTGATTGAGATTTATGGATGTGTAAGTGAGCTCCGATATTTCGTGAAAAGACTTTCTTAAAAATTGGTTTATATATTTAAATTAATGCAAATGCATTTTATTAGAATACAATTTAAATATCTTCATATCCGTAAGATCGATGAGCTTTAAATCCCCTCCGGTAAATTTTTGAACCTTTAGTTAAAACTTAATAAAACTTATTATCGTAAGTTCACTCGGTTGGTGCTGAGGTATTTTTGAGTTCATCAGGTTACTACGTCTGAAATAGAGATTTAAAACAGACTCTGAATTTATTATGGGTGAGACGAACAAAATGCCTGTAATACAATTTTTCACTCTATGTGGCAAACATCACCACAAACTTATAATAAAACGAACACAAAAGGTTGTGTATGGTTTTAGAAATTGATATATAATTTAATATATCTACTGGAACGGCCTAATGCTCTTATGAAATCAGAATGACCGGTTTCTTGAAAAAAAAAAAAATAAAACACACTTTTTTGTTATTATGGATATTACAGGATCTGTTCTTAGTTTTATATTAAAAACAATTTGGTCCATAATATACTCAATTCTGATACTAAATGATTTCTGGATTTAATTTGGTATCAAATATTTAGAATTATTTCACAATAAATAGTAAAACCGAAAATAATTTGGGATTCGGATTATTTGTTGAAGACTGGTTATAGGTAAATATATCGAGGCAGGGTCTTTCTTCAGTGCTGCTTATGAAATGATAAACCTTCTTTGTCCTCCTTCTCCACCTTAACTTTCAAATTGAATTTTACGTTTAACCAATCTTCCCCCATTTGAGTCGTCAGTGCAATTTCGCACATTGGAATATAAAGAAGTGTAATGCGATTTTTTACGTATGTATTAATTGCATATACACACACTCTCTCGCAGGTTTAATTTTTAAATTTTATTAAGATCGTGTGTATTTGCACATGATTTTTACTTTTTCTTATTCACTAAGTGACATTACAATTACAGAAAATAAATTAAGGATTTAAGGATTTTACTTGTAAAATAACAATGTAAATACAATTATAGGAAACAGAGATAAAATACATAAAAAAGCTATAAATGGGGTTACTAGATCTCTTTAAAAAGTGTTTTTATTTTTTAAAAACAATTTAAATGGTTTTAAGTAGCTTAAAATGACAAATATTAAAGGATTTTAAAACATTTATAGTGTGGCCACATAAAATGCTACTTAAAGGATTAGTGGATGAAATTTGAAAAAAAAACTTGATAATATTTGTTACAGAGTATTAAAAAAATGATTTTTTATTAAAACGAGAGATAAAGGAACATTTTTATGATGGATGGGATTTAAAGTATCAGTTCGATAAACTTTTAAATAAAAGTAATTCAATTTTGCATTTTATTATAATTTCGAAAATTATCCTTGCTTTTTTAGTGTTTTAACAGTTTAACCAACGGAGCTTTTGTTTTAAGATTTTAGGAACCTAAAAAGCAAATCTAAAAAATAAAACTATAAATACGTTCATTAATAACAGAACAGATTAATATTTGTTATATGTAATAATATAACTATATGTCTTCATACGTTGGAAAATGCTTTACTTATCAGAAAAAAGTATCTTACTGTTTTCCCTTTTATACTTCTAAGATTATTATTTGGAAAAAAATTATAATGTAACATTTAGAAATATCAGTACGTATGATTAATATTTTTTATTTAAAAAAATTTATATGTTACTCATTCGCCTGCATGTATTGCGGTAAATTATACTTACTAGAAAAATTGTGTTTGCTACCCTCTCTTTGACATTTCTTCCAACTCTAAAACACTGTTTAAGAAATGTTTTGCTGTGGGAATATAAATTAAAGTGCGTTTTTACTCTCAAATCTTACTTTAATAAAAAAGACATATTCGCTTGAGAGGGAAGCTCTTCAAGCCCATGTATGTATTTATGTAGTTGTTTGAATAGTTTATTATTTATATGATTTTATTTGTTAGAGGTTATTTTATATCTTCTGGATTTGGACTAAGACGAGCGATGGTTACTAATGACTCACAAATTATTTAAATCGATTTTTTGGAAATAAATCTGTAACTTTTGATTCGTTAAATCTATCTTAATGGAATTTCAAATAGTTAACGAGAATACATTCAAACTAAATAAGGATTAACGAGAATATATGCAAACGAAATTAGGATTAATTTGG
>PYHX02000467.1:76144475-76152854 GCA_004302925.2 Cochliomyia hominivorax
ATATTAAAAATAACCGTTTTTCTTAAATAAAACACGGAACACTTAATGAGTCATAAAATTAGTTATATTTTTGGTTATTACATTTTTTCTACTGATGGTATTGAAAATTTTTAGAATGATAACGAAGTCCATGTGACTCTATAAAATGCCAAAATCTTATTTTAATTAGTCGATATTTAATTGCTGTTTTACGAAAATTCTGAGATATCGATCTATATCTTTTGATATAATATAAACGATTTTATTTATTTTAAATAGGAAATTTCTAAGGACTGTAAAAAATACTCGGGCAAAATGTTACAAAGCACTGTCAATTATTGTGCGTGTGAGCGCGCCAACAATAGACAGACGGACAGACGGACATAGCTAAATCGGCTCAGTTTCTGATTTGATGTAAAAATATATATACATTATGGGGTCTAAGATTATTGTTATATCAATAAAAACAATATGAAACTTGTTCTGATTGGATTAAAGAAAAACTCATGAAAGGAAATGTTTTGGAACTTGTATTTCTAGAAATCACAGAAACATTTCATTCTAGGGAATTACTGAAGCAACTTTTTGGGCCCCTTTTTAAACATGAACGATATTAAAATTAAAATGTATGCGATATATTTTTCACAGGCTTTGAATGGATCAATCATCGATCCATAATCTTTTTTATTATGTTGACATTTTTACATTTCAAACGAGTGATATTTAGGAAGTCTTCAAAAGTAAAATTTGAGAAAAATTAACGAGACGAACAGGCAAAGAGTTGCATTAAAGATAACATCTTAGAATTTTATTGGAACAGCTTCCTCCATGACGTTCTTCTCGCTATTTAATTTTTATAGATTTCAAGAAAGACTTCCACACTATCAAATGAACGGCCATGCGAAAAGCATTGTAAAGAAAATGAATACCCGAGAAAATAATTATGATAACTATTTACGAGGACGTTGAACTTTCAGCTCTTCTTAACGGCAATGTCAAGCAAAGGCTGCAGTAAAACAAGGTTGTCTTATAGAGAGAGAGGAAGAATCATTATTATGCAAATGCCATTTTTCTACTCACACATAAAATATCGAAGCTTCTGCTATTTGGGAAGTATAACGAATACAAATGGCTTTGCAGATGCAGAAGTAGGCAAATTGTTCAATAATGCGATATCGGCATTTGGATAACTACAATCGATATGAAGATGCTCACAACTATCCAGACAAACAAAGCTCAGAAGATTCAACTCTTGCTTAAATTCCACACTGTTATTGGGAAGTACTAAAGGAAAATTTCTAACGAAGAACTCATTGTAATACAATCAAAACTTTACTCCAGTAAAGTACTACTATTTGGCTCAAATATTCAAGGTTCAAGAAGTCATAGGCGACCAGAAATAACTTGGAGACGCCAAACCAGGATGGAAATGCTATTTAAAAGATATGTAGTCTCTACCAAAGGAGAAAGAGAAAAATATATTAGGTTCATCCAAACAGATTCTTTGCGAGATATATTTAAAAGGATTTCAATTTATGAAATTCCATTATGGATTCCATTTATTAAATACAGAAAAAACTAAATAATATAAAAAAAGACTTGGTATCATGACTTTTCTCAGTTTTTGATTCAAAAATGCTTAAATTTTTAATTTAGGGAAAACTCAGTTGAAAGCTTGGCTTTTTTGAGAAGATTAGTCAATCTGTCATTATCTTACGTATGGGCCATTTCTTTGAGATTTTTGGAGTATACAACAGCAAATTATATAATCGAATATCCTTATTAATTATCCATTTTACACAATTTTTCAATATCACCTGTTCCCACATACTTCACCTACATATCAGGATGTTGAAATAATTTAAATTTACACCTTGAATATGTAGACTATTATGCAAACATAAGTATAATCACCATCACATACACATTCACACATACTTATGTTCATTATGATTATACATATAAGTATATGTGAATGTTTTCATTATGCGCTGAATATTTTGTGCTCTTTTTTGCGACTGTATTTATACCCTACACCACCATAGGTGTTTGGGGTATTATGCGGTTGCGTTCTACTCAGGATCACTTCCTGAGTCGACTTAGGAATGTCCGTCTCTTCGTCCGTCTGGCTGGTTTTTAGCTTTGAAGACATCTTATGGAAATTTGGCAAGTACTATTATTTTGGCGCAAGGACAACAGTTACTTATGATCCGTCGATTATTTCACATAGGTCCTAAACAAATATGCTCCTTGAATGGGGTTTTTAGTCCATAAAATTCCTAAATATAAAACGATTTTATCAAAAAATTTGCGAAAATAAATCTTATTTTATTATATAAACATGGGAATCGATCCATTATTTCTGAAAGGTCTCATACAAGCAGCCTTCCAAAAATCACTTTGAAACTTATAAATCGCATATATGTGGAAATTGTAATAATTTTTACTAAATCTCCTATAACTCTTCAGAAAAAATTATTTTAAAACGTATGAATTTCACATATGTGTTAGTGTCATAACAATCTGTTGCAGCATAAAACAAAAAAGCATTTTAAACGGGGGTCGTTCATTACTTTTTCGCAGCTGTCATTTGCAACTAACAATTAAGTGTAAGGTAATACATAGTCGAATTTGACCGACTATAACATTTTTACAGCATTTTTTACGTTTTTCTACATCCTTCTTTGTCGCTGTTTTGGCCACTGTGACTATTTTTATCCATAGTTTTGTGTTAAATATATAGAAATAATAAAAAAAAGAAAAAGAGAATGAGGAATAAATATATTCTATCGTAGATTTCGTTAGGAAATGTAAGTATTTTAATATTTATGTCTCCCAAGATAGTTTACACTATGTAAACTTACATAAAATGCTACAGACCTAGTGCACTCAACAATTTTTTTTTGGTATGACTTTTGCTATTGGTTGGGGGTGAACATATATGAAGTAAATGTATATAAAATAATGAATATAATATATATTTTTGATTTAAATCATTTTAAATTTTTATGAAAGTGTACATACAATATAAAAGTTTAAAAATAATTCAGAGAATATTAATTTTAACCATGACTTTTTGAAAAAAGAAGGATCTGGTCAAATATTCTCTCTCAGTTTTTAAAGAATTTACATTTTCTCTTAACCTTAAAATTCCTACATGTGAATGAAGTGTTACAATCAGACTAACTTTTACATTTTTTGTTTATTCATTCATCAGGGATACTCCTCCTTTGTATTTGTTTGTGTGTTTGAGTGTCGATACAAAAAATATTCAGCACAAGTTTACTTTATTAAATCCTTTGCACACTTATGGTTATGTGAGAGTAAAAAAAAAAACTGTTACTCAAATATGTTAATATCCATTATTTCCCATCTATATATTTGTAGAGTCTTATATAGGTATACGGATCCACACATACAGATATGTAAACACACCTTCATTTATTTGCTTGCCTTCAGGATAAAGTTCAATCTGATCATAAGTTACACTGTTTGTTTGTTTGTCTGTTGCAAACAATTTATGTTTGATGACTATGAATGTGTGCCAAAGTGGCATTGTTGCAATTCGCAAAAAAAAAAAAAAAGAAACAAGAACAACAACTGTAATCGTTTGTTCGTTTCCTTGTTCGCTCATTCACTTATGTAAAATCGTTTATCAAATTGTTACATACATACTTACAATTGTTTATGTAAATAAGAAAATGGAGAAATTGCAATAAGTGGAACAGTTCTAATGGAAATGATGATATGGAAAAAATATTTTAATTTAAGGTTGGATTTTTAATGGAAAGCAAATTATTTGGAAAGATATCCAATTAGATGAATAAAGAGAAGTAATATTTTGGTTTTTATACTTCTTCAAGATTTTCATTATTCCAAAAAGTAGATGTCATTTTGAAAAGGGAGGTATAGACAAAGTTGAACCGACTCTAACAAAATTTGATTTTATCCTTTGTTTTCGTAAGATATGCTTGTTCCAAATGCTATCGTAATATTGTTATTTATATACGATTTATGAAATTTAACAAAATTTTTAAATATGGGTGTAATATAAATCGTTCGAAGGCACTTACACTTAAATCGTCATCGGTATAAATCTGTCATGATTCCAGTGTGCTTAGTTTAGTTAAAGATTCTCGTATATATATAGAAATTAAAACAACCAGTGGACACTAGGTCTATATACAAAGCTTCGCTCTTGAGAGGGGCAGAATGTAGGTATTTCATTTAGAAACATTTATGCGTTAAATCTGATTCAATCTAAATGCAGCTGTATTCACTTGACATTTCTCCTGAGATAATATCAGATATTGTGACAATATAGCCAATATGCTGGAAGTGATCTGTTCTTTAACGCGGTGGTACGTCTCATCGTAACTCAGAATTGGTCCTACTCAATTTATCCGCAACATTATCGCAGGGATTACCGGAATGATCCCTTACACTGATTCTCTCCAGGTTGAAGTTAATAATTCTTGTTACTGAGAGGCTATAATACATAATGAATATTCTATAGTACTTAGTAGCTCTACAAATGACTGAATAAATCCTTGCGTGAAAAATACTTCAGTCATCCGGCAGTTTGAAGGAAACACACTTCAAGAGATCAGGCATATAGAAACGACAACTTATGTCATTGCGATGTCTTTAACAATACATGTAAACTCTGAAGATATTTTCTTTTGTCATATAATATCCAGCGGAATTCATGACGCTATAAACTTCGTCCAGAAAACTGATAAATATAGTACTATCAATGTTATTTTAACAGTCAAATATATTTCCTAAAAACAGTTCATTAATGTATAATCGTTTGTTTTTATACCCTCTACCACTACAGTTTGAACCGGAATTACTTTCTGAGTTGATTTAACTGTGTCCTTCCGGTTGTGCATGTGAACGTTACAAACACTCTATAGCCCCTAATTTTTGAGATATTTTGAAAACGTTATTTTGACTCAAGGGGAAACCTTTTCAATATTTGGTCCAGTCATTCGGAAAATTGCTACACAAAAGTCCTCCCATATGTAGTTTGAAACTCATAAAACTAAAAATATGACGATATTTTATTTAAATTTGGCATAAATACATGCCTTAATCCAAATTTAAAATGAACATAACTCCCTTACAGACATATATACGAAAATCTCATTGAAGTGTTTCAGTCTAGCAAAATTTTGACATTGTGATTATTATCGGTTTGTTTAAGATTTACACGACCAGAAAATACCAAACTATATTTTGCCCTCATATAACCCCAATTTTGAAAATCATCTTAAATGTTATAACTCTTAATATAGGTGAGTTCCATCAAAATTATTTTAAATATGTATATTTTATATAAATCGGAAATCATAAAATCAAATTCTATGAGGGTCGCATCAACATTTTTCATACTTGCATCATGGTGCATGGTATAGGTAGTCTTGCTTGACTACAAGAAAGCATTTTTAAATCGTTGTTTTAGTATTATTTTTGACCAAATGTTTATATTTCCGTAAATTGGGAATGAAGTTGGACGCAGTTTTAAATTTTTTATTCGATTTAAATTATAATTAAATAATTTAGTTAAAAGAATATATTTTATAGTTTTAATCAATAAAGATGAAATTTTGAACCTTTCCCGGAAACCCTCCCATTGCGTTATTAAAGTGATATATTTCACTTTGCTCGAACTGGAAGTCCATCTTCGTATAAAATCATCTTTTTTGTGATCTTCAATTCTCTTTAAATAAGAGCCCAATATATCTCCACTGGCCTAATCAATGAGCGGATTTTCCTCTCTTGGAACAAATATCACAAGGATTTATTTACCATAGTGACGTGATGCTAAGACAGGTAATAGAAAAAATGGAAGCAGCCTTTTGTAAACATTCATTGATATAAATTTCGGGTATTTACAAATGATTGTATTCCTTTCCATGCTGTGTTCCTTTCCGAAATTTTTTGATCCCTGTATGTTTTAAAACCAGCATTAGGAATAACTCTTTGTACCAAATATATTTCATTGATACATTATTTCAGGGAAATTCGAGGTACTTTGTCCATATTTTTTTGATTTTAGATTAATACTGCTGATCTGAATGATAAAGCTTCTCAGAACAATAACAAACAATTCGTCCAAATTTCACAGAATTAAGATTATCTGTCTGCTGTTGAGAATATCTCATATTATTTTTTATTTTTAATTTTTATAAAATCTTTTAATAACTTTCATTCCTACTTTTTTTTCGCAATTTTAGCTATAATTTACTTTACCATTAAATATCGTTTTTGTTATAAGATTGAATTACATAACTAAATTTTAAAAAAGTTTTGTTGATTAAAATTCAAACTTTTTTCTTTATTTTTTTTCTATTCAACTTTAATTTTTAACTGGAAAAAATAACTGTATTTTTTGTTTATTTCTTTGTTTTAATTAACAAAAAAATTTTTCATTAAATCTTTTTCTACATTATTTTTCATCTCTTCTCTTCTCTTTACGTTTTGTTTACTTTCCAACAAAGTTGAAGTGATGAAGTATAAGGATTAAATTTGCATAAAAGTGACCCTTTATTGCACCTTACTTACCGAATGTTTCTCCTTCTTTCCTTTGGTTGGGTTAAACACGGAAACTGGAAATACGATGTTTGTGTTTAATTTCTCTTTTTCACTATTTCCGGAAGTTTATAAACAATTTTCTATAAATTTTTCACATTTTTTTATTTAATCACTAATCTCTTTGCAGCAACACACTCTCATCCACAGTTTTTTCTTCACTTTTTGTGAGTTTGGCAGTTTTTGCTTTAGAGTTTAGCAGCTTTAAAGGGAAGTTGGCTTCAATTGCAGAGATGGGAAAGTAATTAATGGAATAAAGAAAGTATTTTAACTATTTTTACTTTTTGTTTGAAAAAATTATTTAAAAGTAAATTTATTTTGTTTAGATCTATTTTTTCCCAGGTAACTTTCCCCTTTTAAGATTATTTGATTTAAGTTTCTGTTGCCTCAAGGTTTTATGTTTCTTATATTTACAATAATTTTACGCTCATTTTACTAATTTTGTTCATTTTTATTACTTCTTGTAGTTCGTTTCTGTTTTTAATAGTTTTGTTTGTAATTTAGGTGCTGCTGTCATTTGCTGTGATCATAAAAAACAAGTATGTATGTATTAGTCGATCAAGTCCGACTATCTGATATCATACACCATAGTATTACTTATAAATGGTAGTTAAGAAAAATTAATGAACGACCCTCGTATAATTTAATTATCTGACTTATTATTACGTATGCGGCACAATATGGGACATTAAAATATGAAGTTTTAAAATTTAATTTTTTTGGAGAATGGACCGACCCTCGTATAATTTCTTGCATCGATTTTTGTTTATATATCTTAGTTTGACCAATTTTTATATTTGTACTAACATATATATGAGATTTATGCTCTTCAAAGTGATATATGGAACGGACTTGTATGGACTTATGAGAAGGAATAGACCGATTCTCACATAATTTGGCATATTGTTATAGAATAGAACTTATTTTTGAAAAAATTTTATTACACTTATGACTTTTATAAACTGTAAACCTCATTGGAGGATATTTATTTGAGAGTTATCTGAAAATTTGTACCGAACATGGTTTCATCCTTCAGCCAAAAACATTTCTTTCTGCATATGACAAACGCAAAATACCTTCAGTGGTGTAGGGTATAAAAACCTAAAAAAACTTTTCTTTTGGTTATAACAAAACTTTATTTTTCTCATTTTATTTGGTTACATTTATTAAACTATTTGCGGAATGCCTTTGGGTTAGATTTTTTGAAGTATTCTTAAAGTTGTCATTTGTCCAAAAGTTTTAAAGTGAAAGAGAAAAAATGTTACATAATTGTTTGGAAAAACTAAGAAAAATTACTTATTTTTTTTTCAAATTCCAAATAATTTAGGGGAAATTAGTATAAATGTTAGAGTGTATAATATATCTGATTGGGCTTTTTAAAAGCTAATACCTTGAAAAATATTGCAATTAGTGCAAGGACGTAATCTGTCTCTAGAAATTGTCAACCAATTTTGGGATCAACTCAATAATAGTTTAAGAAAGCTTCGGAAATGTCATTTGGAAATAAATCTGCAGCTACGGAACTATTAATTTTTTAAAATTCTCACTTTTCACACGGACGTTAATGAGCCTCTGAATTTTGGGTAAAAAATCGTTAAAAGACTTCAACATTTTGATTATGGCTTCAATACACTTCACCATAAATTTTATATAAAGACCAATTTACTTATGTGAAATAAATACATTACGTTAGTGACTAAACACTCACACATACGCACACTAACGAATATACATTATATAAACGTTAGTTATATTTTTTAGATTATAATCTTTTTTTCTACTGGACCAATTTTGACCATTTTT
>PYHX02000467.1:76152954-76184798 GCA_004302925.2 Cochliomyia hominivorax
GATCTGCTGTCCAATTCATTATTTAAAGAAGTCTCAGATATCACGGAATTGAGAAAAATTTTAATCACTGAAAATTGACTGAAATTCAAAATAAATTTTTAACATACGTTTTTTAATAAAACATTTAACAAAAGTAGTCTTTTTTATAAAACATATAAATGATTATATTTTATGCCAAACAAATGCATTAATTGTTAATAAAAAACTGGTTCAGATGGAAGGGATGTTCCACATGATATTTCTGAAGCCTAGAGATAGAAAGCATATACAAAACAGCCACCAGCACATCCGATAGGAAAGCAGCTTAAAATGTAGAGCCTATAAATTGAGATCGGAAATTGAAGACAAGATTTTTAAAAAAATATTCATGCTGCGCAATGTATGACGAAACTTAATGATCAAAAACTTGTTGTTGCTGATGCTCGAGGGAATTTTGAGGAAAAGTTTAGGAACCAAAAACAGTCAACATTTTCTAAAAAGTTCTCGGCATGCGGCTAAATAAGTCAATCATTTGTTACAACGGGCTCTCTAAATACCAAACTGACCAGAGCTAAGGCCAGTGGAGAGATATTAAGCTCTTGTCAAAACTTAGTTCTAGAGATTCAAACTATTTTTTTTTATTTTTCCATCTCACTTCTTAACTGCTTATTTAGTCGACTGATTGACATTCCATTACATGGAAAGTAGTTCAAAAACTGGTCGGAAATGTCTGTTTTTGAATTAATATATTCATAATTATTGTTACGAAAAGTTGTCCGGGAGACATGTAATGAAGGGTTTCAAGTATGAAAATTAGACTGATAAAATAATTTCTTGGGTATGAGGTAATATTAAGAAGGAAACTGCCTGTATTTACATCTCAGAATGATGTGTCTCTCATTTGTCTACGAAATTTATATAAAATAAATAGAAGAGACGATTATTGCTGGAGGAGATATAATTAAATATAATTTTGATTTTAAACACAATTTATATAATTAATGCTTTTATCATAAAAGTATCGGTTTTTGATTGCAAAGTATTCAAAATGAACATAATACCAATCTACACATGAGATTAAGGCCCTTCAGAGAGGTATTTGGAAAAATTGTTGTATAGAACTTATGATAAATAATGAACCGATCCTCAAATAATATGGCACATTGTTTAATATAAACATAACCCTTATTTGTGCCATTTTGTTAAAATCGCTTGATATTTTGGAGGCTTACAACCTTATTTAATTTATATGGGGACTGGATGTAAAAATGTTGCGTCCCATTATCACCAATTTCAATAGGTACTGTTCTTGGGCCAAAATAATGACACGTGCCAAACTTCAACAAGATATCTCCAAAATTGCACCCTGCATTTTTTTACAAGGTTTACTTCAGCAGCAAACCAGCCGGACGAACGGATATCGTTAAATCGAATCAGATTCTGAGTGGAACGGTATACCTTAAAGTGGTGGTAGCAACATATTTTTTCTCTAAGTTACAAACTTAAGCAACAACACATTATACCCCAACCATGATGGTGTAGTGTATAAAATTTTAAAAATTAAAAAAATTTTGATAGGTCTCGCAGGGAAAGCAATTCCCCGCAAATTATTGAAAAATTGTCTAGTGGAAAATAATAGATATAGACGCCAAAATTAGGTTTTACTATTTTTGATAATAAAATTTGATTTAAAAATTTTAGTTTGTTTTACAAAATCCACATAAATTGTAAAACTGTGCACAAATGAATTTTGTCGAAAGGATAATATATTTCTAAAACTGTGCTCTTGATTTCACCGTAACTGTAATTATACCTTGTTCAGAAAATATATACAACAATTTATTTATAAATGATTGATCCTGAAACAAAAAATATATTTGAATAAGGATAATAAGGATAAGAATATAAGAAGAAGGATATTTAATTTATTAATATTAAAATTAATTAATTATTATTAAACAGGCTAAAATTCCTATTAAAAAAAAACTTAACAAGATTAAGTGTGAAACATATGGGGAAATATAAAAAACAAATTAAAATGATAAATGAATGATGATTTCCTTGGAAAAAAACTAAATATATTTTACAAACGAAATTAATTAATATAAAAAGCTTTATATTAAATTTATATTAAAGAAACTATTTAACAAACAGATATTTTTTATTTTTATAATTTCTTTATTGTATTTTATCTCTATTTTATTTTTCTAGATTTATAATGAAATTTGTATACCCTCCATCATTACAAGTGCTGAGGAGGGTAGATTAACTTTACCATTCTGTGTGTAACTCTAAGAAGGAATCATCTTAGACCAAATAATGTATATATAGTCTTGGATTAAATCAAAATCTGAATCGATTTAGCTATGTCCGCCTGTCTGTTGTTAGAAATTGGCAAAGCTCAATATAATTTGACATGAGTTTATGTTATAGTCCTGAGAAGTTTCCTATTTAAAACCATCAAAATAGGTTCAGTATATTTAAACTTATAACGCGATATCTGAGGCATCCTCTAAGTTCAAGCAACAATTTTTCTCAAAATTGTCAATTATAAATTGACAAATTAGAATTTAGGCTATATGTACTTAATTGCCATTCCAAAAATGATCAAAATCGGTTCACTAGAAATTTAGTTGTAGCCAAAAAATAACTAATTTTATTAAACTTTACATGTTCTGTGTTATATTTAAGAAAACCTATATACGTCTGTGAATGTATGTGTTTATGAATGAAAAAAACGCATTTCTTCACTCGCATTGTAGTGGAGGGTATTGAAGATTCGGCATAACCGTATGTAGCATTCTAACTTGTTTTATCTAAAAATATTGTAACATTAAAGTAATTAAAAAATTTTCAAGAATTTTCTCTCTTGAGACAGAAAAATATACAAAAGAGTCAGTTTATTTCTAATTAAATTCATTTATCATTTATAAAACATTTGCTACAATAAACACTGGTGCATATTCCTCCAAAAGCACTTTGAATTTTTTAGGAGAAACAATTTATGTTTCTTATAAATAGAGTTATATTTTAATAAAAATATCCTAATTTTACTGCAAAATTTTATAATTTATTGATAAATTTCATTATACTAAATGCGTTACGTAATTTTTTTATGAAAACATAATTGTAATGTTATTGACACGATTTGATATCAAACGATATTTGGATGTCAAAACATAGTTTCGTCGAAGGTAGTTTTATGATTAAAGTCATGGTTTGATAGCTCTGTTAGACTGACCGTCTTATAGTCTGGATTTAAACCCAATGGAGAATTTATAGGGATACAAAGCCCATAAAATTTATTCAAATAATGCCCAAAGCGAAAGTATAATGACTTTAAAAGAGGTAAAACTAAAATAAAACAAGTTTTGGAGTAAATTGATACCAATCTTTTTTAAATATTATTGGAATCAATGCCAGAACAATTTTTTAGATAATCACAACAAGGGATCATCCACCCATTATTAATAATGGTATAGAGACCGATAAATTAAAATGGGTTTATAATGAAACACTATTTAAAATTGTAGTAAAGCTCTAAAATTTAATTAAACAAATAAGAATGATATGGTTCGCCAATTCCGACTATGAATACCCTTCACCACAATTTTGGATATAAATGGTAGTTACGAAAAAATAACAAACGACCCTCGTATGATTTTGTTTTCTGAATTATTCGTAAGTGTGCAGTACACTATTTTGAAAATAACATTTTTGTGAAATTTATGGGTTTCAGAATGAATTTTTGTGAAAGTTTAAATAAGATCTTCAAGAAATTATGGAATTTCCCTCGTATAACTTTGTAAATCGATTTTTGCTTACATCAATTCTTACTTAAACAATTTTTATTACAGTGCCAGATAATATTTGTGATTTGCTTATATATATGGCTTGTACGCGACCTATGGGATAGGATGAACCGATCCTCACATAATTTAGCTCGTCGTTTTTGGATATTATGAAATTCTAAATAGATGTCAAATTCTGTCATATTTCATTCAAATCGCTTTATATTTAGGTCTTTTATGATCTTAAAACTTCATTCCAAGAGGATTTTTGTATGGGAGGTACCTAAAATGTTGGACCAAACATGACCAATTTCAAAAGACCTTGTCCTGGGTCTAAAAGTATATCAAATTTCATAAAGATATCTCAAAATAAAGTGTAAAATGTTCACAGCATTTACATGGACAATCTGACGGACAGACAGACTGACGATCATCGTTAAATTTACTCTGAAAGTAATTTTGAGTCGAACCATATATCCAAATGTGGATGTAACGCCAATTTTTCTCTTTGTTACAAACATCAGTACTAACACATAATATCCCATCCGCTATTGATATTTTAAATAAAGTTTTAATTGATTTAATAAAAATTCTCATTTTTACAAATATTTATATCCTTTTATAGAAATATGCACCAGTGTATAAGAAAAATGAAAAACATATATACAACATATTATAATAATATTATATACGTTTTTATATAGAAAATATTTCTGTAAAATTTAAAAGAATGACTTTTAATGTGGCACAAAGATCACAGTGTTAAATTTAATTTATTTTGATTTCTTCAGGGAAAAAATCATTTTATTTCTAAAAAATATGAAGAATGGAAATTTCAGTTTATTTTCAAAATCATTGATTTTTATAGTTTGAATTTAATTCAATTGATTCGTTATTTAGATAATTTAGATAAAATTTTAAACTTAAAGTTGTGATGATTTTCAAGAATTAAGTCCATTTGACTGTAAAACCAGGTTAACCTCTTTCCCATTTCAAATAAATTTTCATTGCGATTTTGAATAACAACATTTTTCCGCTATTTCTCTTAAAACATTTAAAGCTTTTTGTCAGTTTGTTGCTCTTTTATTTTTATTGACATTTGAAGAGACCACAAGATATTTTGCAATATGAAGGAGCTCAAATGAATTTAAAGATTTCCTTTTTAAGACAACATAGGACTTATAATGTCTCTTTTACAGTGCCACATCACTAATTTGGTTGAACAGAAAATTGAAGTTCAACAACAGTGAGTGACAAATGAAATTTTATATTTATCAACAAACTTATGTTAACATTTGGTTCCAAATTTTATGATTTTTGAAAAATGTTTAAAGTTATTATTTATTATGAAGACTTTATTCATGTCCTAAATTTTATCAATTTTTTTCCTAACAGATAACACTCCAACGTGTCCTTTTTGCTAGTCTTCCAAATGTGTCAAATTTCAATTTACTATAGAGGTTTCAAAGATATGCGATATTAAAGTCTTTTTCTTTTTGCTTAAAATGAATGACCAGGAAAAACGACGTACAAAAATTATTATATATTTTCAATAAAACTTGTTCCTACAAAAAGTTGGCCAAACATAAAAACATTTCCAATGTTATTTAACAGTAATAGTAGAATTTGTCCGTTGATAGAAAATCTAGCTCAGGAGAAGGAATGGTCCACATAAATGAAAGCATCATTAAAAGAGCTCATGGATGCTGCTAAAACTTTTGAGGCCACAAACAGAGCATGAAAATTGGAGACAAATTTTCTTAAATAAAATATTCTTCCTGCATAATGGATAACGAAACGTATGTACTGGTATATTTTTCGAACTGCCACGCAAAAAATTAAATGTTGCCGATGCTCAAAATGATGTTGAAGAAAAGCTGTCAAAAATATTGCTATAGCAAGAAATATGCAGTTGCAGCAAAAGAACGCAATCAGTTGTTACAACAGGCTCTAAAAATATTGACATTTACTTTAAAGAATGTGTACAAATAAAATCTGATTCCATTCATAAGACTTCATAATGTCCTGTCGCTTTGGTAAACAAACTCTTGACTGTGTACAAAAAAGTTAAAGTGTCGCTTCGTACAGGACAGTCAAAGATTACATCGTTTAATACAAAATCTTTAATACCTTTTTTTGCTATTTTTTCTCAAATCTATCAAAATCAGTCCATTGGCAAAGTAATTAAATATAATACTTATGTTAATATTACATAATTAGATCAAAATAAAATTTAATTATTTTAATTTAAAGCTAAATGCAACTCGTTAGTATTACAATAATAATCAAATTCATAGAAAAAATGTTTCAATCAAAAATATGTAAAATTTTATTACTAAAACCTTTCGAATTCAATCGAAAAATTCTTTGTTTGAATTATTTTCGTCTATAACTTTGTCAAAACTAAACTGACTTCACTGGTTTTAAACGGAAATCTAGTGCAGTTATTCGTGTCCATTTTTTCCAAAATTAACACAGTGTAGTTTTCCTCATATATTTCTTATATCTTTAAAAAATCTGTGCCGATATTAAAAAAACATCCATAAATCATTTTTATTAAAAATATTCAATTTCGTCATACTGTGCACAGTATGTATAAGAAACCTAAGCGTTATCAATAATATTCTTCTGAATTGTATTTTTGTTAAACATATGTTTAAGAGCAAATAGAAATGAAATAAAAAAAATATCTATTAAAAATTGCAACATATTGTTTATATCAAACACTAACAAACAGCTGGAAAACCCTACCCAACCAACACAACATGATACTTTAACAATAATGCATTTCATAGACGTAAACAAATACGTGTGCATGTGTATGTATATGATGAAGAAAATATTAAACAATAAAAACAACATAAAAGAAACTCAAGCAAAAGACGTTGAAACGGTATTAAATACTGACAAACAACAGCTTTTATTATTCTAAATTATCACAGAAAATGAAAGAAAAACTAACCCACTACAAATACAACAAAAAAAGAAAAAAGAAAAATTATAACAACAACAGTAACAATAACAAAATATATAAAATAAAGAATATGAAAACTATTTGTTTTGTGTTATATATAATTGTATGTATGTGTGTGTGTTTTAGTTATGTTACATAAAATGCATTCACATACATGCAGTAAAAAAGAACAACATATTTGTGCAGTTTTAGAAAAAATGCCAAATGAAAACAAAAACAAACTTACATTTATTCACATAAACGATTGTTACTCATATTACGTAATAATAAAAAACAACAAAACAGTTGCAATAACAATAAATAGAGAGAAGAGAAAAATTGCACATAATTTTATTGTTGCATAGAAATGTGGCACATTAAAATGAAGAACTGATATGGAAAGTACTTCTTAAGAAAGCTTCAGTTTTAAGGCCTCTCAAGAATAACGGAAATTAATGGTTCTAAATAGAAATTATTTCCTGAAATCACAATATCAGTTTAAGTACAGTTAGAGTTCAATTCTGGTTTAGCTCTAGTTCAGTTCTAATAAAATTCTAGTTAGTTCTAGTTCAGTTTTAGTTCAGTTTTAATTTAGTTCTTGTTCAGTTCTAGTTCCTAATGATTCAAAATTCATTTCTTTTGGAAATAGTTCTACAGTTGAGGCGTTAAAAAGAGGAGTGGTTACTACTCCAAAATTTATTATATTGAATATGTCGATTTTTTTGTAGCTCGCTAAGAAGAGTGTTTCAAAAATTATGTATAACTTTTCAAAATGGAAAAATTATATCGTTACAGGCTTTTTTAAAATATAATCCATAACATCAGTTTTCCCTCCAACATATTTAAGAATGTTTTGATGTGCATGAATGTACCTCTGAGAATCTTTTCATATATTGCAGTATGTGTGTGTTTCTGATAATGCCATTTTTATGTGTTAGTGCAAATGCATTTATTTTGAAGGGGTATATATATGTGTATGAGTGCCTGACTATGTTGCATGTTTGTTATATAAATAACAATTACTTTACATTGTGATGATGGACGATAGAGTAAACAATACAGTGGGTTTTTCTCTTTCTTCCTGTATAAATAAAATACAAAAGTCTTGTTATTTATTTATATGTATTAATATTGGGCCACATAAACAGGGTTTACTGCAGTAAATTAATAAATTAATTTCAATTTTAATCAAATATTAATTTTATAGTTCTTGAATCGATTTGTTTAGGAAAAATATGAAAAGTTCCGAAGTAGGAGCAGTACACAATGATCTCGGATACCTTTCTCACCACTTCACCCAAAAATTTACCATGTCTAAAAATTTAACCAGATTTTTAGTTATATATACATATTAGGTAGATTAGAAGCTGCAAATACTGTTTATGTGAACCAATACTTTTTACATTGTTATGTGACATATTGTACTTGTAAAGTAGATTCTTTTTAGTATCCAACATTGCGAGAATAATATAAAATACCGGAAATATGTATATATGAACAAAAGTGACCTACTAAATCGTTTTGTTTTAATTTTCATTCGTTATTTTAAATATTCCAAAAAGAAAAATAACAAAATGAGGGTTCTCGAAACAAATTTTACATATGTCATCCAATAATTCGAAAATGGTGTATGTTACAATCTCTTTATTCCCCATAGTAAAATCATAACACACCGATCCAAAAACAAAGTTCAAGAAACCATATGATCATTTTAATTAACAAACGTGTGGCGTATGATTGTTATTTATTTAAAATTCCTAAAAAATATCACTCATACGCTTTAACATTTTTTTAAACCACTGCTGTTATCGGTTTGTTAAAATCAGAAATTATTGCTGTGGATGTAAGACTTCAGTCATTTCAGTTAGCCAGTAAATATTAAGAACATCCAATCCAGAATCAGTTGGAGTTTCAATTAGGTATATTATGTAAAACATCGTAAAACATTTACAAGCGGAAATAGACGGAGATGCACACAAGTATGCCCCCAAGGACTTGTGGCGTTGATATGAACAGAACCAAGCAATTTATTAACCTCAGAAATGAGGTGCAGCTCAAGGATACTATTTGCTAGACTATTTAAAGGATTTGTGAGGGGTAAGTGTTAATGAACTAATTATATATTCAAAATTATAAGAATAGATTTACTTTTATACTTTATACATACCTGAAACGGTGGGTCAAAACAGAGCCATTTAACCCTACTTCTCAGTTCAGACGTTGCAGAATTTCCTTTGTGATCAAATCTCACTGTAATTACATAATATAAAAACAACTTTAAATAATAAAATTTTATAAAATCAAATTAAATTAAACATATGATCGTTAATAATCTACAAACTTTTAACAAATAATGTAATTCATCCAATTACATAATGCTAATGCTAAGGTATGTGAAAATCTAAGCGTATGAATAATATCTGCAATGTATATTAATCATTCGCTAAGAATTTACTTTTTATAAAGATTAGAAAAAAAATTAAAACTAAAAACAAAATTTAGTTTATCTCAATTCATAAATGAATTATTGGCGAATTCAGCTTCACCGAGTTTGCAAACTTTGGAAGGTCCACAACTAATTTTCTGACCTTACTAGCACCTGTACAACTTCAAAGACACAACAAACAAAACATGTCAGCTTTAACTATTTGAAATTCCTAACGATACAAAAAATCCATTTCAACAGTCACAGTGTCCTTATTATTATAAATACATCTTCGGTTTTAATAAATTTAAAATTTTTCTCAAAAATATTAATCATACGCCTCTGTGTTCTACTTAATAGAAATTATTGTTAAAAGGTGTTACACACTTTAAGAGTTTTTTGTAAAATTATAATTAAAGATGCAAAATTACAAAAAGGAACTATATATTTCAGTTATATTCATAAGAACCTTTCGAATTTAAATAAAATTTGTATAAATGAATAAAAGGAGTATAGAATTTCTTTAAAGCGTGAGAATATTACTATTTATTTGAAAATACAGACACACAAACGTAAATAGCACCAAGTGACTACTAAAATTGTTTACTTCATTTTTCACTATCTATGAAAATTTTAGCAAATTCGTTGGTCTGCTATATAAGAAAGACCATTTGCATCTTCTAACTCAAGTTTTTAATTTGCAGTTTAAATTTTTCTCCAAATCATTAGATTGAATATAGGATACCAGCATCCCAATTAATTTGAACCGAGATGAGTATAATTATGACTCATTAAGTAGAAGTGGTAACTGGAAAGATATCTAATTTTCACTATTTTTTCACAGTTGGCGGAATTTTTGAGTGAATTTGTTTCTCGTTACACTTTGCCTAAGCCTGCCGAAGATTGAGATATTATCTTTAAAAAGATAACATCTCAATACGTTCTGTTCGCATTTTTCCTGCTTCAGATTTAAATCGCGTGTTCGCTAATTTCTTTTATCCTTCTCATAGGTGGTTTTGAAAATTATACTTGATGTCATATGCCCACGAACTCATCAGTTCGAACTTTATTAAAGTCACTTAATGATATGTTTGCTTTCCAGATTTCTTTAAAAATCCAATTCTATCTACGTTGATTTAAAAAATAGGGAATCACTTATAATTTGAACAATTGGATCACACTGTTACTAATATTTCTCAAAGCTTCAGTTTACGGCGGGCTCTAAAAAATTATCTAGTACCGCGGTATATACAATATCAACTATCTTTAGGTATATCCATATGATGTAGAGTATTCCGGTATTGTTGATATTTGCAAATCATCTTAGCATCCATCAACTGGATATTAAAAAGGATTATTGAAATATAAAACTTCTTTATCTCAATTATTAAATAGATTTTCGGCGAAATTTTAGTAAACTAAAATTTTTTGATGGACACGAACTACGCCCCACACTAGAAAGGAGTCTGGACTTCTTCATATGATCTCAGAAATAACTTGGTTTTAAACACTTGAAAGTTCAATTAATATATCTCTGACATTTCAAAGGTTATAGAATTATTTGCCAAAAAATCAGTTTGACGATGGATATATTTCAGTATAGAGGTAGGATTTTTTTATGCGTTACAACTTCGTTATTTAAAAATTTGCTGCATATTTTCGGATTTTGGTATAAGAAATAGGTGCAAAAATTCCAAATAATTTTTTTGACAATTTCCAAAATTTTAACCATTTGTCATTAACAGTCCTTTCGTATAATTAATGAGAATTAATGATCATTAAGGCTAATCATCTTCTAAATAGCCTTCATCATCACCTTTTCAAATAATTGAAATACTTTCACATTTATAAAACTGAAACAATATTAACTTTAATTAAATATAATTTTTTGTAACTAATGATGCTTCATACAATTGTCATTTTTGTTACCGACACTTACACACAAAATGGGTCAAGTTTTATTATAACACAAACACACATACCTACACAATTTAGAATTTAAACTTGTTATTCAGTTATTTTATCAGCAAAACATTTTGAAAACAATAATGAACTTTAACGAAGAAGAGTTTGAAGAATTGAGAAAAGAATTCTTTTTTGTTCTCTTGGTTTTTGTTTTATCACAAATTAAGCATAAAAATTAATAGTAAATGTTAGACATAAAATACATCTACTATTTACCTCAAAACTAATTAGTGTAAGAGTCAAGATAAAATACCAAAAACATGAAAGATATTTGTGCATTTCACTTTGAAAGAAGATGAATTTACAATTATTTAAAATTTTAGAAAAACATATAAATTTTATTTATATTTTTTTAATAATTTTCCAATTTACCCACCTCTAACCAAATTTTAATGGTTTTGTAGTACAAACTGTTACAACATGTTCTGACGACAAACATGCTAAAGCAACTTGTATTTACAACAAATAATATCAACTTCTATTGTATGTAAGTATGTGTTAAGCATAATGGCAAATAATAACAATTACAATAACAAAAACAACAACAACCAAATTATAGCAAGGACAGTGACACAACCAACAACTATAACAAAAACAATAAGAACAACAATAACAATAAAAAAATATCTGCAACACCTGAAGTAATAATTAGACAACAAACTGTAGTAAATAATGAAGAGAAAACAGAAAAAAAATATAACAAAAACTTTTAATTGCTCACAAAAACAACAAGAGTAATTTATACAAAACAAAAACAATAAAAAACAAAAACATCAAACACAAAAAAGAGACAAAAACAATTTTATAAAATTTTTTATCCATAATTTATGGGTGAGATGAAAAGGAACTGGTCAAATAAATAGAACTTTTTGGAAAGTAACTATAATAATTTTTAATATTGGACAAAACTCAAATTTGTATTATAGACATCCGATATTAGAGTCATATTGTATTACCACCATATTTTCATTATCCCTTTTTTTAATTCGTCTTTTTCTAAAGGGATATTTTAAAGGATAATTTCTTTCTTAAATTTATAAGGATTGATTGAATGAAGTGAACTATTCTAGCGATTCTGTTCCAAATCGTTTGAATAAATTATCAAAATCGGTTTAGTTAACAGAAGTTATAATCACATATATGACTAATTTGATGACTCATTAGTTTAGGTTTGGTCATCGGGCTGATGTAGAAGATTGAAGAATTAGGCAGGGCACACTTGAATGTACAAAAACGAAAGGTAAAAAATTACAATCGCCACATCTATCACTGTATTACCAAGAAGAAACGTCGCCAGAATACAATATCAATGCTTTCGAAATTAATTAAATAACAAGTTTAAGGATCCACACGCTTTTGGAAAGGAGACTTGAAATCTCAGTAGAATTATCGTGAATTGGAAGTTGCAAAGAAAGATATATTCAAATTGAGGAGGAAATAAGCAGACATATAAGAAAATCGTAAGAAAAGTGAAGATTTTTAGACAAAACCCATGCTCCTTGCAGGATGAATGGGGAATTATATACAATTATATTCGTTTTAATTAGTTACAATTTTTAACATTTTTCTGATGTATAAAAATTATACACACTTTATATTTTTTATATAAAATTTATTGAAATTTCATATAGAGGAATTTAACAAAAAAAATTAATTTAAATTTTCGTAATAAAATTCTGTAAAAATTATTTACAGTTCCCAACAAGACTTTTGAAACATAAAGTATATGCTTTTAATTCCCAATTTGAAATGATCGTCACCAATATAGTAAATAAAGCAAATATCTTTTTTTCAAAAACAATATATTTAAAATCATTCTATCTCGATTTTGCCGAACAAATTTAGTGGAGACCACAATAAAACAATATTTTACACGATATTTATGTTATTTTTCAGTACTTTTTGGACAAGCCTTTTTGCTTTATTTCCATCCAAAGCTTTGGCGTTGCAAATACTAAATTTCTTGCATCATCCTTCCCGATTTTAATTCATTATTCTAACACCTATTAAAGATCAGATTTATTAAAAATAGGTGGCTTCTTGACACGCCAGTTCAGTCTTGCCCATAAACGCTTAATTGAATTGAGTTCTAGAGTCTGTGGTGAGTAAACGAATATTAAATATTGAATGTTTTATATCAGTTCGAGCATAGAATCAGCTTCAGGTAGCATTTTACGAACAGTGATGGAGTGAATATTTTTATTATATTCTTGTTGGCCTTCAGCTGCCATTTCGGTTGAAGCTTTCTTTAGAATTGTATTAAATTTTTCGGACAATTTGGTTACTTCGCGGTTATTTAAAACTTTAGGTCGTTCGATTCTATTCGAACTTTAGAAACTTGAATCTCTTTTAAAACGCTTCACTAAGTTTCTTATAGTCATAATTAGTCATATGATAGCGTATGATTAATATTTGAAAACAACTGCGTTGCAAAATATCACTCATACGCCTTAGAATAAAAAATAACCCCTAAAGTATGCAATATTTTTTATCATCAAGTTAAATTTAAAGAAATATAAAGGCGTATGATTGATATTTTTTAGAAATATTAATCAATAAGATAAAAAAATTAGTTTATGATAACAAAATTTTTAAATAAAAAAATAATATTTTTTGTCAGTTTCTATTTAATTGCCCATGTCATGTAAACATGTGTGAGTGTGTATTGTATAAAAATTTTTTTGCAATTTAAAATGTTTTTGAGTTTTGGATTTTCTTCAAAATTATTACAAAATAAAAAAACAGAAATTTGTTTGCTAAAAAATTTAGTTTTCTCAACTTCTGCCAAAAGTTTTTTCTTAATTTTATTTTTCCTTTATTTATTGTTTTTATATCTACCAAAAAGAAACTGAGAAAAGAAAATACTAAAGAGACATCAGGTGTGAGTATTTTGTTGAACAAAATGAAAATGAAACAAACTTTGTTATTGAATGGTAAACAAATCAGAAAATTTATTAACCAGCAAAAACGCATATTCGCTACCACTACATTTAAGAATGAATATCAGATTTTAGTAAATATTTTTGAAATAATATAACAACTCCACAAAAGCAAATAACATGATCAACTTTTTCAAGGTTTCCCATTTACTGTGTTACTCCTTTATTTCTCACTGCATGTTCTTGGTTGTTGTCTTTTTCAAAGTTTTTACTTTTTTGACTATTTGCGGCAGCACATGTACTTGGCATATTCCCGTGAAAAACATGGAATAAGTTAACAAGAATAGTATGAAATAAACTATTAAAATAAAATGGAAAATTTACAACATTTCCTTCATATTGTAAACTTTAGGGTTTTTTCTTTAGTGTTTTCCAAAAAAAAAAAGTTAAAACAATACGAACAAATTTCCATGAGCAAAAACTGCATAATAATATCCGCAACTTCTGTAATGCCTTTAAATTTTTTTCGTTCGTGTTTTATTTTTATAAAAATTTACTTATTTCTATCGAATGTCTTACGGTTGTTTTTGAAGTTAATTGAAGGGAAAAAATTAAATTGCATGAAACTAAAAGATAAATATTTTTTACAACTAAAGATTTGTGTTACAAAAGTTATTGATAAAAACAAACAAAAAATTATGAAAAATAAAAATTAATTTTGTGGCATGGAATTTTTGGGAAAATTACTAAAGATTGCAATTTTGTTAAAAATGTTATAAAAGGCTTCATTTATGTCGCCATTAAGTTGTGGTATTGTCGAAAATGACAACCGGAGGCCTAAATACTTTAAATCTACTCTGGGAGATTACTGTCAAATTCAAAAAGTACTTCCACTATCAATTAGAGTCCAACAAAATGTAATTTTCCAACCGTGGAAAGTTAAACTGAAAATCAAAGATATTTGATCCCATATGATTAGAAAGCAAGTGTCAAATTAAGGCTTATTTTTGGCCTAAATTTGCATAAGTTTCACTCAATTATTTATACAAAGAGAGGCAAATCTTCCAAATCCCTCGAAGCTAAGGAGAGTTTTATTTTTCCGTTACTGAAATTAAAAAAAATTCAGTCACGGAAAATGTCCCTTAATTTTAAAGTAAAAGAAACGTAAATTTCATTTTTAGTAACTTTTCACAGCAATTTTTACGTCTGCATTTATAGAAATATTCTACACAAGAAAGAAGCAGAAACATTATTGTTTACATTTAAAAGGTACCGTTCAGTTGTCCCTTATTAAAAGACTCCAACTTTTCCTGTGGATGATAACGAAAATGGTAAAACTAAAATATGAAAAAATTAAACTCGTTTATAGGAATGAGCATCAGTGTATACATTTTATTCAAATATTCACTTTATGCTATGGAAATTTATATCACAACAAATCACAAACATAAGTACATTAGGACTTGAAAATACATTTACATTATTTATATATCTTCTCTTCTATATACATTCACACACACACACACACCTAACACATTTGTAAAACATTCTGAATTTGAACATTTCTATCTGTAAATGCTAAAATTTTGATACATTCTTAAAATCATGTTGCACACATATCTACATTGTTGCATACATTTAAACTTGTTAAGCAATAGAATTTGTATTAGAACATGAATTGTGTATATGTATGTGTGGATATTTGTATTAGTGTTAGTGCTAAATTTTATGTAGTTGTTATAGTTTTAATGTCATTTATAGTTACATGTCAATGAAAAAGTTAAACGTATTGAATGACTGACACAATGAGTGAGTGAATGAATATGTAAACTTATGAAAAACATTGGTATCAATATTAACACCCTCTCAGGGTATTAAATGTTGTTAACAGAACGCGTTTAAATAGTATTTGACTAATTTATTTACAACACCATTGGGGATGAACTGTGCTTTATGACAAAAAAATACACCTACACATACAACATTGTATATAAATATTCTCATACACACACAATCTCCTCAATTGAATTTTCATATATGTATGTGTATAAGGTTAAAGTTAATGTCAATATTATATTTATGTAGATATTTCGACAGATTGACATGCTCACTTATGTTAATTTAAAATTGTAACATTTCATTAAACTCTTATAGTCCTTAAACAATTACAAACAAACATATACACTAATACAAACAAATAAATTTTATCACATGCTTTTATAGGAGATCATTTGTTGACTTTCAAATTTATGCTCATGTGGTAGGTGTTCATACGATGGGTGAAATTTGGGTAAGATTTTGTTTAGATTTCTGTAATTTCTGTAATGTGATTTAATTTTTTTTAATAAACATCGAATTGATGGCAATTTCGACTGCACAATGTAGTTAAAGTTTTCTGTCAATAGTTTATTAACATATAAATTTATTAACCTAAAAATGGGTGCGATCTACCTTTATTATTCATTCGATTTATGCGTTTAGTTGATGAATATGAAGAACATCAACAAAGAAACATCAGAGCATGATCAATTAGTGCCACCATCCATATCCTGAAATAACTTGTGGAACGAAAAATTTTCCAACACTTTCCCACCATTACATTTAACATAGAGGGCGCTATTCTAGCTATATTAAGGCCTTATGTCAATGTGGAAATATTTTATCTTCTTTTGTTTCCTCCTTCGATTTGTAGGGCCTTTGTAAGGCTTTAAATTCATTAATCTCTCTTCCAAATAGATTTATGAACAAAATATACTGTACGTTACTTCAAAATTGCCACTTCTGAGCGACGATGGTTTGGTTAGAGTTTGAATTTGTAATAAATATGCATACATTCGGGGCAAGTTTTTAATATTAGAAAATGAGCTCTAATAGCGATCCACTTGAACATCCAATAGAATACAACAACTTAATCCTTAAAAAATACATTTTCTTTAGAAGGGGATAACCAAGTCATATGATAAGTTTGATCCTGTCGAAAAAAATTCGACAGTATTGTAGCGATTGAAAAAAATTATATTTATAATTTTAAGACTATAAACACTGGAATACAATTATTACCAGTTAAAATACCACATGTCTTACCATTAATTCATATTCAAACCTCGTATATATTCCTCTTTATATCATAATTTAAATGAAATATTTTACATTCCTTTCATTATTCTCATCATCCTTACTCCTCGCTTCTTTTATTTGTTATATAAAATATTTATTTGTATGTGTTTGTATTGAACATATTTCTATTCCTTTAAATTAAAATTCATAACATTTTATTGTCGTTCATTCATTTATTTATTTAAACTTAGATTAATTAATTTAATTAAAATTTATGATATTTTTGATTTTATACGGTTATGTAAAAGTGTCTGTATATATGTATATACATCGTCATCACGACAATCATCATCACCATCATCACCATTATCATAAACAATAATGTTTTTTAAGGATTTGATTACAAAATTTACATGATTAAATTTATTCATTTATTTATTATTGTCAATAAATCTCAATTGTTTGTGAGATTTAAATGTTAATTGTTGTAATGAATGTCATTTATCTACAATTTTTATACCCTCCACCAGCGATGAAGAGTATATATTAATTTTGTCATTCAGTGTGTAACGCTAAGAAGAAATTATTTAAGACTCCCTTAATGTATAAATATTGTTGCATAAAATCAAAATCTGATTCGATTTATCTATGTCCGTCTGTTCAGTGAAACTTGGTCTGATTATTTGCTATTTTCTTGTTAAAAACCACCAAAATCGTTTCAGTATATTAAAAGATATAGAGCTGGACAAGCAGAATACTTAAAATTATCAAAATCGGTTAAGTAGAAAAAAGTTAGAGCCAATTTTTCGACTCATTAAGTGTTTCACGTTATATTAAAGAAGAACTTTTATATATAAAGTAGACATTTATGAGTATATGTGTGAGTGTGAAGGGTATTGAAGATTCGGCATAGTCGAATGTAGCATTATTACTTGTTAATTATTATCACCCTCTTTTATGGAATTTTATTTAAATATTTAACGTTTTACATTTTTTTCAAAATATGTATGTCAAATTTAATTAGCGTTATATTTGAAGGGGAGGAGATATTTAAATAAAACAAAATCTGTAATTACATAAATTATGAAATGAATCACTCAATAATAGGTCTTTAGGGATAAAGGATAAAAACTCAAAAAGAAAAATATGGAAATAGTAATTAATTTCACCCTTTTTAGATTCGAGGGCTCTAATAACAGCTTTGTAAATAAGTGATACATTCAGGAATTAATTTATTGAAACTAAGGTAGTGGAAAATTTATATTTAAATTTTGATAGACGTAACGTAGTTTTCCACTACAGATCGAGGTTTTATGTAATTTTATAAAAAAATCATTTTCGACAATAAAGTCGTAAGAGTGATATATTATTCCAAATTGAATTTTTGAGAAATAATTCTATAACGTTTGATGACACTTCAAAGTAGGTCACCTCTAATATGTTGACTGTTTGGAAATAAGAGAAAAAAACACTGATTTTTAACCCTCTGTAACTTCAAAATAGAAGCATTTGTAGTTGAAACTATTTTCAAAAAATGGAATTTGGAAAAAAACTCTCTATCAATCAATCAATCTATCTATCTATCTATTTGTCTATATATACCTATCTAATTTTTTTTGGAAGTAATTTAAGTGAATTATGTATATCACCTCCAAAAGAATCAACTAAGATTTCAATGAAATTTGGACAGATTGCTTATTATTCTAAGCAGTTTCTTGTATAAAACCTGCTATATCGCTATAATAATAAAACAGTTACAGATTGATATCTGAGACAGAATTGAACGAAAGGGGAAACGTGAAACCCTAGGTAGTGGACTTAATACACGTCTAATTTTTAATACGCGCTAAATTTACTAAGAAATTCTAAAAATAAAATTGTAGCAGCTATTTAAATTAACGAATCCGTTATAAATTTATAATAACCTTAATTTGGAACTTTTAAACGAATATCTAATTATTAAAACAAGAGTATTTAAGATACCCCTACATAGATAATATTACAGCGAGAGTTAAAGAAATTGTTCCAACAGCTCTCATCAAGAGTTTCTGCAGTGAAAATTAAAGAAATGATGAGTCTACAAATATCTCTAAAGTGGTGTGAATAGAAAAAGACTCTGAAACATTATGCAACAATAGATGTTTAATTGAGACATAAACATATTAAAGTCCTAAAATACTTATTTTGCTATATCTTCCTTATTATTTCCACATCACACACTAAACATGTCATACAAAGAGAAAACAAAAAATCCCATGACATATCCACAATATGAACATGATTAATGGATGTGCCAAATTAAACATATGCGTATGAGTAATATTTCAACAAAATATTAATCATACGTTATGTAATCATAACCTTCACTAAATACAAAACTAAAGAAATATTTAACGAAATTTACATAAATTACAAATCTAAAATAAACTTTAAACAGCTTTTTTCCATATGCAACACTAGTTTGCTTTATTTTCTCTCTATCTCTATTATAACATATTACAATTTAATTTGGAATACGAAAATTATTTCATTTGACCACTTGAACTAACCACTTGTATCCATAAATTACAAAATTCTTCTTTATTTCATAATTTCCAAACGAATTAAACAACATCAAAATGGTTTTAAGTTCAACTCATCATCATGATCAGGTGTTCGTTCTGTTTGGTCTCTCAACTGTTCCATGAATTATTGCATTAACACACTTACACCTTAATTATCCATATAAATAAACTCATGCCATGCCACAAAGAGACTAACACATACAACAACTATAACAACTATAAGTAGTTAAACAAACATAATAATAACAATATCACATACACACACTCATCTACACTTATAAGCGATATCAGAAAATTTAGTCAGTTGATATTAATTTTGTGTGAGCTTTTGAATTTTTGAAATTTCATTTTCCCTATTGGAATTAGAGTTGAAAATTGCTATTGCAATCGTATGAATTTATGTAATTTACAACAATACATATATACACATACACACACACTCATATACATATCGTTTAAAACATGAAAATTATAGAAAATATTTTTGAATTTCAATTTGACTGAATATATTACAATTGAATTGAGAGATAGTTTGTGTTTGTGTATGTATTTAAATGTTTCTAAGTTCTTCAAATTATACTGTAAAAAGTAGATTATTACGTTTTGTAAAATCAGAAGGCAGACTCAACTGGACTCCAAATACAGTTTGCATATTTTGTATTATACAAATTAAGTTTTTCATAGACCAAAAAACGAATATGCTACAAAGCATTGTTTAGAAAAGACTACGAATAAAGACTACAAAATGTAGTCTCTACAGAACTTAGTATACAGTGGACAAAAAAATTAGTCTTCAGTAAGACGCAGGACCACAAAAAGTAGCCCAATCTATTTTTATGCAACAGCCATACAAATAAACGAATTAGTTATAAAGTTATACTAATCTAAAGTTGAAACTTTGAAAAAAATCTAATTATTGGTTGCTTTCCGAAAAGACCAATGTGTGTTTTTAATGTATATTTGTCTGTAATTATAGACCAAGAGGAGAGCTACGCCCGTACAAGACAAATACAAAAGAATTGAAGATAGTATAAAATAGACTATGTTTTGTAGCATAGTCTATTCTATTATAAAACGTAGTTTAATCTAGACTACAAAGTTAGTTTATGATTGATTTGAAAATATAGTATAGAAAAATATAATATATTCAAAACTTTAAGAATTAGTCAGATCTAGTCTACAAAACGTAATTTATTCGAGACTACAAAACGTAGTTTATTTAATACTCGTAGTCTATTTCACACTAACAACTAAGTTTTCTCTGGATTACAAAACTTAGTTCTTTATAAAATATAAAATATGGTCTATTCTAACGCAACTTACTACAAAATGTTGGTTATTTTGAAGTAAAAATTGTAGCCTATTTTACCTCTAAAATACGTAGTATATTCAAGACGACAAAACGTAGTCTAATCTGGAATTCGAAACGTAGTTTTTCTCAGACTACAGAACTTAGACTGCAAAAATAAGAATTTATAGCACAACTCAACTGTAAATGCTTCTTTAATTGTTTACTGAAAATATTCCGCTTAAAACATTTAACTACGCTGTCATTTATCATGCTATGCTTTCGCCACAACACTCTTTTTATAAAGTTTTTGATTTCATCTTGTACAATTTGCATGAATAAGAAAATTCAGAATTTTAAATATAAAACTTAAACTTGACACATTACAATTCGATTTAGTTGATTTAACATTAAGACTCTCAAAATCTGCGATACAGCCAAGCAAAAAAAGAAAACAATTCATTGTCTTGTACATAAGCATTTCAAGAATCATGACAACAATTTATTTTTCCTTTTTTTGCTCTTAATCGAAAGAATAACATTTGATTAAAAAGGAAAAGGATTCAACATTTTGGCCAATCAATTCACAAAATGAACAACTCGAACTTTATTAAACCGAAATATCATTGTAAACAAACCATTTTATTTGAAGGGAATTTGTCAAGTTTTCTTATTCTTATGCTCGTTTTTTTTACTCTTACAAAAAAAAGCCAAAAAGAAGGAGGATAAAAAAGAAAGAGAGAGAGTGAAAAACTAAAACATGTCATTTGTGACATGATTTTTAACTAAGAAACCAAAAAACAAAAAGTCACCCACAACAAGACAAACTAATCACATAAATATATCACTTTCTAATACACAAGCCAAGTTAAAGCGAAAACAACAAAAAAAGAAGGTGAATAGAAAAAAACTTATTTTTAAGAAAAATTAGCAAAATCTTAAGAAAATCTCATGACTGTTTGAATGTAATGCTGTGAGAGGAAAAAAATATTTGATGTGTCAATCGTTATGTCAATGTCAAAGCTAAAAAATCATTTTAGTTGTAAAATTTCTTGTTATATATTTTTGCAAAAGAGAATAATGTTTTTACGTCATCAATCATTGGTAGAATGTCTTAGTGGACCAACCCCGCAGTAACACAAGATTTTCTCACACTCAAGCTTTTAAAGGAACCCACCACTGGTGAAGATATTAATTTTGTCATTCCATGCGTAACGTAAAGAAGGAATGGTTCTAGACTTCATAATGTATACACATTCTTGTATCAAATCAAAGTCTGAGTCGATTTAGCTTTATCCGTCTGTCTGCCGTTAGTACGCTTACATGCACATCCACAATTATTGAAAAGTTTGCTTTTTTAGTCCTGAGAAGATTCCTGTTTTAAACCAGCAATATCGGTTCAGTATATTAAAAGATATAGACGGATATGTGGATGCCTCAGATACTTTAAGATCAAGTAAAAACTTGTCTTAATATTGTCTTAATAAATCGACAAATTAGAAAAAAATAAAATAATAAAATTTTCCAATAATATAAAGGTCTATGCACTTTATTGCCATTCCAAAAATTATGAAAATCGGTTCAGTTAAAAAAAGTTATAGACAAAAATATAACAAATTTTATAACTCATTAAGAAAAACTTATATTCATATACGTTAGTGAATCTATGTATGAGTGTGTATGTATGAAACATAACGTATTTACTTAAACGCCTTTAAATTGGAGGGTATTTAAGATTCGGCATAGCTGAATATAGCATTCTTACTTGTTTTATTTGTTATTTGTAGTAGAAAATGTAATAGAACATGAGATTAGAAGAAATTATATAACAATCTATTGCACAATGGGACAAAATGAACAATTAACATTAAAACAAAAACGTCATTTTGAAAATAATTGTGTAACTTTAAATATATTGAATATTTTTTATTGAAATTTTATATGAACATCCACAAGAGGTTTCTGAATTGATTTCTCAAAGCACAAATCGTAAGATGGTTCGAAGGACTAAAAATAGAACACAAACTTTTTCTCCCTCTGGAATAGATTTTTTTTAATTATTTTTACTTGTTATTTAATTGAAACATATCGATATTCCTAATATGTATGTTATATCTCTTATAGTTTAAGGGATACTTAATCAAAGCAAAATGTTGGAATACAAATATGAAAGTGATAAATCAACCAAAACATAGAGCTCGAAAATAGTTAATTATATATCTCCCAATTGTCAAGATCCTGAGACATTCTTGTACTTCTGCAAATCACATAAAAATACTTTAACAATAAATTTGTTAATTTAAAAAAGTTAATCAAGATCCGTCATGTACTCATAGTTCAGAATGATGAATCTGTTAGTCATCATAGAAAAATATGAAAAGGAAGTTAATTTTCCTGAAAAAGGATGTATGTTATATAAGCATCCAGCATCTTTTTTTTTAGATATTATCCCATTAATTATGAGAATTAAGTGTCTTTAATAATTTTGTCAAAAAGAACTAAAAATTTTTACTTTCGACGTAATTTTGTGAAATTTTATCTGAATATTAGAATAAAATAAATGCAATTAAAGCTGTTATTATGAAATTTTAATAAAATATAAATGAAACAATTAAACATGTTACAGTCGATCAAGAACGACTATGTTATACCCTTTATCATACTGTTTGTTGTAAATGACAGCTATGAAAAATTTATGAACGACCCTCATATAATTTGCTTTTCTGTTTTATGATTAAGTGTGAAGTATGTTTTTATGTTATTAACATTTATGTGAAATTTGAAAAGGATTTTCTCCGGGGGTTATGTCAGAACTAGAAGAAGTCATGGACCGACCATCGTAAAATTTTGGACATCGAGTTTAGATAATATTTATCTTATTTTGAGCAATTGTTATTACAATACCAACGTATATGTAAAATTTATGATATTCTGTATGTAATAAACCCACAATCGCATAATTTGACATACCGATTTAGAATACTTTGAGATTTATTTTTATTGAAATCGCTTTTATTTAGGACTTAAAATCTCATACCGGGAGACCTTGGAAGCTACCTAGAATATTGGACCGAATATGGCCAATTTCAATAAGCTTTGTCCATGGGCTAAAAAATACACTTAATTTAATTAAGATATCTCAGAAAGTGATTCTGAGTAGAAAGGTGGGTGTTACACCATTTTTTCTGTATGTTACAAACAGCTACAGGTTTAGGGTATAATTATAATTAATAAAGCACTACTTTTCACTCTCACTTTTTGATTCCAAATCAACCAAAATTCCAATCTATATTATATACATTATGGAACCTGAGATGATTCCTTCTTAGCGTTACGCACGGAATGACAACGGTTATGTACCCTCTTCAACATTTGTGGTGGTGGGATGTTATAATTAAATTTAATAGATAATATTGCTGTATATACATATATCGGAAACAAATAAAATTGTATTTTCCATTATTGCTCTCAACATACCCCATAGTACAATACGGTCAATATTAACATTTAATCACTATTTTTATTCAAATTTCTTAAGAATGAAAACTATTTTTAGATAATAAAAATATGGATTTGTCATGATGTTTTATAAATGTGTTTCCAATGGTTTGATAAGTGGCCTTTTTTCTCTAATACCAAAACCAATTCTCAGGACCCTATGAATTTTATTTACATAAATACAAATCCCTAAAAAACAAAATTCCATTTAAAAAAAAAATATTTCCACACATTAAAATTTCACACACGAAAAATATATTTATTTGTCAAAAACAAAAACATAAATTTTGTTCAACATTTTACTTTTTTTAATACTTGAAATTGTTAAATTTTAGAACATTAAAATTTGTTTTAAGACGATTTTCTTTTGGTTATTTAAAAGTCAACAAAATAAACTTAAAACGGAGAAAAATAATAAAAATAAACAATTTTCAGTTAAGAGCTTTTTAATCCTTTTTCATTTGAGTTAAATGCTGTTTCAGTAGTGTTGTGTTGTTTTAAAACAATTTAAGAGACTGTTTACCAATATTTGAAAGTAAAAGTTTTTGCCTTTTACATCTCACATACACATTTCTCTATTCCTTCCTGTTTTCCACACTTCCACCTCTTATTTATAGCAAATATCAACACCAAATATTTATTTATGAACGTTTTTGTTCGTTTGTGCCTTTTTGTGGTTATTGCCACATTGACGTAGTTAATTTTATTGTTACATTTTTTTTGTTTTTATTTTTTAGCAAATATTTTTTGATAGAATCTTAAATAAACATCAGTTTTGCCTTTTGTTCAAAATTTATTTTATTTAACGACTTTTGGCCAGGTTTTATTTTAGAGTCAAAACAAGTTACCATAAACCATAAACTAAAAGGAGTGTAAATATTCTTATATTTTATATATTAATGTCCATGTACTTTGGTTGAAACTGTAAGATTTTAAGAGTAAATAAATAAAATTGTAGCAGTTATTGCTGAAGACTGAAAAATGCCTGTTGTAAACACGCAATAAATGGATGGAAATATACTTTTTTTTGTGAAAAAGTGGTAAATTTATGAGACAGTTGTTTAAAAGAGGGAATTCATTGTTGGGCTTCAAAAAAATCTATACATTTCGAGAGAAGTGGAACTGAAGTGGAACTGAACTAAAACCGAACTAGAACTGGATTGGACTGGAACTGAACAAGAACTGAAGTAGAACTGAACTAGAACTGAACCAGAACTGAACTAGAACTGAACAGGAACTGAACTAGAACTGAACTAGAACTGAACTAGAACTGAACTAGAACTGAACTTGAACTGAACAAGAACTGAACTTGAACTAAAGTAGAACGGAACTGGAACTGAACTGGAGCTGAACTTTAACTAAACAACAACTAATCTAGAACTAAAGTAGAACTGAACTAGAACTTAATTAGAACGGAACTGAACTTTAAATTGACTAGAAGTGAACGAGAATTGTACTTGAACTGAACTAGAAATCCCAGTTTTTATACTAAATATGCGTAATGAACTTTTTAAATTATACATTTTTTATATTTTTTGTTCTTTTTTTTCCTTTAAAGTTCTGCATTATTTTATGATATTCGGCATGTACAATTTCAATGTACATTTTATTTTTATTTATGTAGTTCAATTTCAATTTATACCCCAACCACAGATATTTTCTACGCACGTCTATCTTCCGAAAAATTCATATAAAACCAGTGAGTGAATGATTTTTTCATCACTACAATATTTGGATTTAAAACAGAGGGAGGAATTATACGAATTTCCTATATAGAGTGTTTAGCTTACTATATGCTGTTTAAGCGATGTTAAGCGTTAAGCAACACATATAGTACAAAATACTTTTGGCAGTTTTCATATGAAGAAGTATATAAGAAGTTAAGGGCCTTTTACAATAAAAAAGTGAAGAATTTCATTAAGATATCTGCATCATTTTAAATGAGTGAATGAATGAATGAATCTTCAAAATCCCGTAAAGTATATATATTCTTCGATCATTATCACTTCTAGAATAATTTTCCGAATTCATTTTGATATAAAATAACCCGAAGAAACTTTATCTTGGTATCATGATTTGTCCTAGAACCCATATGAGGTCCTTTTCCAGAATATTAAACTCTGAAATTCAGCACTATTATATATGAAACTGTCATAAGTAAAGGTCATTAATTGACAAATAGTGGACTATTTTTCATAAAACTCCTATATAAGACACTTTCTCCAAAAATGTTTTGAGTTTATTAAACTCATTTATACCTTTTTTATTGAAATTTGGTACGATTTTTTTCTGTCAGTCTTTAATATGATTTAGTGAATATCGGTCATATTCCTATATATCTTCTTTCCGGAATATAGCTCTTAAAATTCTTAAATAGAGACAAATTCCACTAGAATTCAGCACAATTATTTATTACTAACGTCTTAAATATTGTTATTAGTTGAACCAATTTCGGACCATGTTTTGATAAAGCTCCCATAAAAGACCACTACCGGGAAAACTGTTTTGAGCTTATAAAAGTCTTAAATATGGACCAATTTTATTTAAATTTGATGCAATTATTTTCTATCAGTCTTTGATGATTTAAAAAATATCGGCCTATATTTTGATATAACTGCTATACAAAGCTCCTTCCTGGTATATGATTATATATGAAAGAATTTTATTGAAAAAAGTAAGGATTAAATTTCTAATATTTTATATTCCTAATTGATTAATCTGATAAATGTCGGCTCATGTTTTGCTATAAATTCCATTTAAGTCCCCTTCACTGAAGAGAGGTTTATATTTAAAACACAATAAAAAAGTATAAATCTAATTTTTAAATTTAAGTTATAACTGTATCTGAATAGGATTTTAGGCTTAAACGATTTTTAAATATTGACCGATTTCATTTAATAATATATTGTACTTGAATTTGTATATAAAACCTTTTCAAATGCACGCAAATGTTAACATAATTTAAGTTGTGGAGGGTATTAAAAATTTGGTATCGCCAAATATAGTATACTTGTTTCAGATTACTTTTATTAATGCGGAAAAAAGTACTTTTGGAAAATAAAATTTTAAAGGCATTTTAAAACTCCGCCTTATATATTCTACTTCCTTTAAAAACGAAATTCTTCAAGAGCATATGTGCACCCCTTTCAACTTAATATTGAACTGAAAGGTATGTATAAATATTTTATATATATATTTGTATTCAATTGATTATTGCAACACCTTTACAGATCTTTCTTTAAAGATTAATTTTTTATTATTCATCATCTTATTTTATTTGCCAACCAATTGATGATAAAAGATTTTCCTGTTATGCCCTCCACCACCACAAGTTATAGCGTATGTAACGCTTAAAAAATGTATATATATATTCTTGTATCAAATCAAAATCTGAGTCGATTTAGCTATGTCCGTCTGTCACTTTCACATCCAAATTCATCTAAAATAATGTACAAAGTTCAATTAAATTTGGCCGGAGAATTTGTTATTTGGTAAATTGATTAAGTATACAAAAAGTTATAAACCGATATCTGAGGCAGCCTCTAAATTCAAAAAAAGATCGTTCGTAGAATTTTCATTATGCGTTTATTAGTATATATTTACGTAACTGTATGTACATAACGTAATTACTTCATACACATTTGTGGTGAAGGATTTCGAATAATCGTCATAGCCCAATATAGCATTTCTATTTGTCTCTATTTGAATTTCACTTTACAAGGTAAATGTCGTAAATATTAACAAATTCTCATTTTAATGGTTTGAAATTCAAAATAATTTCAAAAAGAATCTTAAGAATCTGAAACAAAACGAATTTTAACTATAAAAACATGGAAATCAATAAAAATTTGTTTATTACCAAATAAACGGTTCCTCAGTGGAAAATGTATTTAATGTGAAATAAATTGTTTTAAATTTTATGAATTCTTGCAAATTGTTAACAATTGTTAAATACTAAAAAGATTAATTAACAAGTAAGAGTGCTATATTCGGATGTGCCGAATCTTAAATACCCTCCACCATTAACATAAGAAACTTAAAAACTAAACAGTTAGAAAAATAATTGTGATAAGTTTCAATAGATTTCGTTCCTATTTACTAGTTTCAGAAGCTCAAAACTATTTTCCAGAAAAGGGCCCTATATGGGATTTAGAGTAAAATGTTGACCGAGATTGTTCATTATAAGGTGCCTTATATGGGAGATACAGTTAGAAAATCATTGAAAGGTGCATTATATGGGATATAGCAAAAAATGTTCCGATTTGGGGTGTATAAAAATTTTGCATATTTCCTTTAAAGAATAGAAAAATTGGTTTCAATATTTTGAGCTTGTCTCAGATATCGGTCTATTGCTTTTTTACTAATAAACCCCTATAGCTGGTTTTAAATAGGAAACTTCTTAGAACAATAATAAGCAATGAAGCCAAACTTCATTGAATTCGAACAATTATTTTAGGCATCCAACAGACAGATATACGGACCTAGCTAAATCGACTCAGATTATTATCTAATGCAAAATATATATATACATTATTAAAAATGTTAACATCGAAACGATTATGTAAAACTCTATTAGACATAAAAGATATTTTTAGATTCTATTTAACAAATTAAGTTCGCTACTTTCTAAGAAACGCCAAGAAATATGTTATTTAAATCACACAAAATAGTATATAAAATCTGAGACTATATCCCATTTAAAGTCATTTATTATATATCTGACTCTTGCCTTTTGTATTCTACCGTCTGAACAAATAATTTTAAATCATTGGTTTTGTTAGATCCACTCAATGGATTTGGCATATTATTATAGAAATGGATTCCTTGCAAAGAGAATTATTTCGGTTTTAAAGTAAAGCCTGTTCTAAGGTATTCAAGTAAAAGAATTATGCATCTCTTGCAATAAATAAAAATCAAAAATTCAATGTCTGGATTATAAAACCTCATTCTACAAGGAGATTTGTATGGTAGGTTCTTCGTCCCTAAACTAAAATAGTAATATTTACCAAATTTCATCAAAATATATCTTAAAATAAGTAGAATGTAGAATGTTCACAACGTTTACATGGACAGCCATCAAGATAGACAGATGGACGGACTCGTTAAATTGACTCAGAAAGAGAATCTGAATCGAGCTGTATACTTAAAGGTGTGCATAACACCATTTTTTCCGCATGTTACAAACATCAGCAATAATGTATAATATCCCAACCACGCATGATGGTGTAGGGTATAAAAACTGTTACATTTTGACATAAAATTTTTAAATATTTAATTAAATTTTCTCTCTCAAAATGACCCAGCAAAATTAAATTTTATTTTGAAGGTTAAAAGATTTGAGAATCTTTAATTAATATTTTTATTGTCACTTATTAATTAATTAAAAATTAGTCATCATATTTTAGCAAAACCTTTAAAATAAATTCCTTTTTATAAAATTTTTAATATTCTTTTTTCATATTTTAGCCACAATGTCTTTGGCTTAGTTTAGTTTAGTTTGGTTTTTTGTTAATAAAAGAAGTTAATGTAGATGTCGACTTTGCATGTTTAAATTCAATAATTGTAATATTTTATGACTTTAGTGTCGTCTTTAATGTAATAAAAGGGGAGGTGTAAAATGATAGAATCGCGCATTAAATGCAAAACCTTACAAACCCAAAATGTTAAAACATTTTTGAATTTTTTATATATAAAAAAAAACTAACTTAACTCTAAAAAATCGTAAAATATAAATAACAATAAGAAAAAATATGTTGCGTGTTGAAAATATTGACAAAAGACAACTCACAATATATACAACATCAAATGTTTTGATGTATTGTCGCGATAAAGAAACTCAGATATCTAAACTTAGGAGATTTCATTGTAGAGCTACAATTTACAAAAAATAAATAAACCTTCCATTAACATGTTTATAATGCTTTGTCCCAAATTGTTCGAACAAGTATTCTTTCTCCGTTTAAAATCTACCATTTTACCTTTAAACAAGAGCACAATATCTCTCCATTTGATTCCTTGTACCCACGGTATTGTTCTTATACTACTCAAGGGCTTGTTTACCAAGTTTAGCAAGTGAGTCCAAAAGTAAATGGACATATTCCATTATGTTTTTGACTTCTTAATTTGTAGCAGCGTTAATGTCAGGGTTTTTTGTGTATTTCCTCTGAATTTTAGTGCCAAATAGTTCGAGCACTGATTCTGTGGACCATTCCCTTAAACCTGAACCAGGCCTTCGTGACGACTTTAAATTAAATTGATTCATTGATTCTAAAAGCTCTAAACCATGAAGGAACGTTTTATAGAAGATATAGCACAATACCGACATTGGTCAAATTAATAACATATATTCAAGACAGTTAGATAATAATTGAGCGGAATTTCATCCATAACCATATATATTAAATACAGTTAGAAAAAATATTGTATTGAAATTCAATCGACTCATATTGTGATTTAATGCAAGTATATGTATAATTAATGAGGTCTGAGATGATTCCTTGTTGATATTACACACATATGACAAAGTTAATACATGAGTGTGTACCGCTTGCGGTAGTGAAGAATATAAAAATACATAAGTGCGTATGAGCAGATTTATGTAAATTTCTCATAAATAATATCAAGTATACGCCAACAGTTAAAAAATGTTATTTTTAATAACTTTAAGTTCACAATTTTTGTTTTGTATTAAAAACTAATTGAATTTTTTATGTGTTATTCCATTGCGGAAGCGGAACTTATCAATAGTGCGAGCGGAAATTTGAAAGCATCAACTCCTAATCTGTCGGTAACTTGCAGTACTTGGAAAAATTTCTCAATTGTCATACTCTGGTAAAATCGCTATGTGTTATACCTACGACCTTTGCATTTAAAAATAAAGCATTATAGGACTGTGTCTTTATAGATCTGCAAGTATGGGGCATGACCATAATACTGCAATATCAAGGATAGTGCGATCATATATGGGACAACAACATAAGGTGAGTTGTTCCTAGTTAAAAAACTACTAAGAAAAATTTATATTTTCACTGTATGTTGGATCGATACATTTATGTAAAGCAGAATTGATTTTTCGGAATTAAATCTGTATCTTTTGATCGGTTAGTTGGATTTATATGAAATTATAAATAATGATAGCAGAGGAATGTAGCTTCATAAAATTCCAAATTTGGTTGCCATAGCTGTCCATGGTTGAACTCATGGGGTTTCAAAAAGGGTATATCGGACATAATAGTTTTTAACCACAATTAAATTTCCCTTCAAACGAATATTTGTTTCATACATTTTGACGATTTTTTAAATTCCAAACAAATGTAATTTTTATTTTTTGAATGGAAATATCCACGTAGTGATATCTTTTAGTAAAATATAAAATATATATTTAAGAAACATTTTTGGTTAAAACAAAAATAAAATGTTTGAAACGTTTCTTAAATATTCGCTAT
>PYHX02000467.1:76184898-76217696 GCA_004302925.2 Cochliomyia hominivorax
TTACTATAGAGGTTTCAAAGATATGCATATTAAAGTCTTTTTTCTTTTTTGCTTAAAAATGAATGACCAGGAGAAAAACGACCGTACAAAAATTATTATATATTTTCAAATAAAACTTGTTCCTACAAAAAGTTGGCCAAACATAAAAACATTTCCAATGTTATTTAACAGTAAAGTTAAAGTTATCCGTTGATAGAAAATCTAGCTCAGGAGAAGGAATGGTCCACATAAATGAAAGCATTTATAAAAGAGCTCATGGATGCTGCTAAAACTTTTTGAGACCACAAACAGAGCATGAAAATTGGGGACAAATTTTCTTAAATAAAATATTCTTCCTGCATAATGGGATAACGAAACGTATGTACTGGCATATTTTTCGAACTGCCTCGTAAAAAATTTAATGTTGCCCGATTGCTCAAAATGATGTTGAAGAAAAGCTGTCAAAAATATTGCTATAGCAAGAAATATGCAGTTGCCAGCAAAAGAACACAATCAGTTGTACAACAGGCTCTAAAAATATTGACATTTACTTTAAGGAATGTGTACAAATAAAATCTGATTCCATATCATAAGACTTCATAATGTCCTGTCGCTTTGGTAAACAAACTCTTGCCTGGTACAAAAAAGTTAAAGTGTCGCTTCGTACAGGACAGTCAAAGATTACATCGTTTAATACAAATCTTCAATACCTTTTACCACATTGGCCAGACCAGTTTGCTATTGCTTCTCAAAACTATCAAATCAGTCCAGTGGCAAAGTATTTAAACACGGATATCTGAGACATCCTCACCATTCAAATATAATACTTATGTTAATATTACATAATTAGATCAAAATAAAATTTAATTATTTTAATTTAAAGCTAAATGCAACTCGTTAGTATTACAATAATAATCAAATTCATAGACAAAATGTTACAATCAAAAATATGTAAATTTTATTACTAAAACCTTTCGAATTCAATCGAAAAATTCTTTGTTTGAATTATTTTCGTCTATAACTTTGTCAAAACTAAACTGACTTCACTGGTTTTTAAACGGAAATCTAGTGCAGTTATTCGTGTCCATTTTTTTCCCAAAATTAAACACAGTGTAGTTTTCCTCATATATTTCTTATAACTTTAAAAAATCTGTGCCGATATTAAAAAAACATCCATAAATCATTTTTATTAAAAATATCAATTTCGTCATACTGTGCACAGTATGTATAAGAAACCTAAGCGTTATCAATAATATTTCTTCTGAACTGTATTTTTGTTAAACATATGTTTAAGAGCAAATAGAAATGAAGTAAAAAAAATATCTATTAAATATTGCAACATATTGTTTATATCAAACAGTAACGAACAGCTGGAAAACCCTACCCAACCAACACAACATGATACTTTAACAATAATGCATTTCATAGGACGTAAACAAATACGTGTGCATGTGTATGTATATGATGAAGAAATATTAAACAATAAAAACAACATAAAAGAAACTCAAGCAAAAGACGTTGAAACGATATTAAATACTGACAAACAACAGCTTTTATTATTCTAAATTATCACAGAAAATGAAAGAAAAACTAACCCACTACAAACACAACAAAAAAGAAAAAGTAAAATTATAACAACAACAGTAACAATAACAAAATATATAAAATAAAGAATATGAAAACTATTTGTTTTGTGTTATATATAATTGTATGTATGTGTGTGTTATGTTTACATAAAATGCATTCACATGCATGCAGTAAAAAAGAACAACAACTGCAAACATATTTGTGCAGTTTTAGAAAAAATGCCAAATGAAAACAAAAACAAACTTACATTTATTCACAATAAACGATTGTTATCATATTACGTAATAATAAAAACAACAAAACAGTTTGCAACAACAATAAATAGAGAGGGGAGAAAAATTGCACATAATTTTATTGTTGCATAGAAATGTGGCACATTAAAATGAAGAACTGATATGGAAAGTACTTCTTAAGAAAGCTTCAGTTTTAAGGCCTCTCAAGAATAACGGAAATTAATGGTTCTAAATAGAAATTATTTCCTGAAATCACAATATCAGTTTAAGTACAGTTAGAGTTCAATTCTGGTTTAGCTCTAGTTCAGTTCTAATAAAATTCTAGTTAGTTCTAGTTCAGTTCTAGTTCAGTTTTAGTTCAGTTTTAATTAAGTTCTTGTTCAGTTTTAGTTCCCAATGATTCAAAATTCATTTCTTTTGGACATAGTTCTACAGTTGAGGCGTTAAAAAGAGGGAGTGGTAACTACTCCAAAATTTATTATATTGAATATGTCGACTTTTATGTAGCTCGCTACGAAAAGTGTTTTAAAAATTATGTGTTACTGATAACTTTTTAAAGTGAAAAGATTATGGCGTTATAGGCTTTTTTTAAAATATAATCCATAACATCAGTTTTCCCTCCAACATATTTAAGAATGTTTTGATGTGCATGAATGTACCTCTGAGAATCTTTTCATATATTGCAGTATGTGTATGTTTCTGATAATGCCATTTTTATATGTTAGTGCAAATGCATTTATTTTGAAGGGGTATATATGTGTGTGAGTGCCTGACTATGTTGCATGTTTGTTATATAAATAACAATTACTTTACATTGTGATGATGGACCATAGAGTAAACAATACAGTGGGATTTTCTTTTTCTTCCTGTATAAATAAAATACAAAAGTATTGTTATTTATTTATATGTATTAATATTGGGCCACATAAACAGGGTTTGCTGCAGTAAATTAATAAACAAATTTCAATTTCAATCAAATATTAATTTTATAGTTCTTGAACCGATTTGTTAAGGAAAAATATGAAAGTTCTGAAGTAGAAGCAGTACACAATACTCTCGGATAACTTTCTCACCACTTCACCCAAAAATTTACCATGTCTAAGAGTTTAACCATATTTTTAGTTATATATATTAGGTAGATTAGAAGCTGCAAATACTGTTTATGTGAACCAATAATTTTTAAATTTTTATGTGACATATTGTATTTGCAAAGTAGATTGTTTTTAGTATCCACCATTGCGAGAGTAATATAAAATACCGGAAATATGTATATATGAATAAAAGTGACCTACTAAATTGTTTTGTTTTTATTTTCATTTGTTATTTTAAGTATTCCAAAAAGAAAAATAACATTAGGAGGGTTCTCGAAACAAATTTTACATATGTCATCCAATAATTCGAAAATGGTGTATGTTACAATCTCTTTATTCCCCATAGTAAGATAAAGTACCATGCGGTTGTGTTAATGTTTCTAATGCAACAAAAACTAACCATCTCGTAATATACCGATCCAAAAACAAATTTCAGGAACATTTTTATGAAAAATTATGATTCATTTTAATGAAAAAAACGTGTTGCGTATGATTGTTAATTATTTAAAATTCCTAAAAAATATCACCCATACGCTTTAAATTTTTTTAAACCACTGTGCTTTTATCGGTTTGTTAAAATCAGTGCAGTTAGCCGTTGGAAATTGAAATCGAAATTCTGATAACATTACATCTCATATATATTACGAAAGGAAAGTGACTGATTTAAGAATATCCCAGCATAGATATACAACATCTACAATTTTTCCACGAAGTAGTTCAACGTTCTGAGTATTAGTTCTGAGTATTTAAAATGAAGTGTTTTCCAAGCTGAAATTAGCAAACACATCAGTTAACTAAGATGACTCTTCAAAAAATGCATTGAGGTGCAGCTCAAGGAGTCTATTTACTAGAGTATCTAAAGGATTTGTGAGTAATAAGTGTTAATGAACTAATTATATATCCAATATTATAAGAATAGATTTACTTTTATACTTTATACATACCTGAAACGGTGGGTCAGAACAGAGCCATTTAACCTTACTTCTCCAGTTCGGACGTTGCAGAATTTTCTTTGTGATCAAACCTCACTGCAATTACATAATATAAAAACAATTTGAAATAATAAAATTTTATAAAATCAAATTAAATTAAACGTATGATCGTTAATAATCTATAAACTTTTAACAAATAAGGTTATCCATTCAATAACATAATGCTAATGCTAAGGTGTGTGAAATTCTAAGCGTATGATTAATATCTGCAATGTATATTAATCATTCGCTAAGAATTTACTTACTATAAAGATTAGGAGAAAAACTAAAACTAAAAACAAAATTTAGTTTATCTCAATTCATAAATGAATTATTGGCGAATTTTCCAAAATCAGCTTAACCGAGTTTGCAAACTTTGGAAGGTCCCCAAATAATTTTCTGACCTTACAAGCACCTTACACAACAAACAAAACGTCTCAGCTTTAACTATTTAAAATTCCTAACGATACAAAAAATCCATTTTAACAGTCACAGAGTCCTTGTTATTATAACACATCTTCGTTTTTAATGAATTTAAAATTTTTTCAAAAATATTTATTTAATGGTGATTCTAAGGCGTATGAGTTTTTTCTAAATTTATAATTAAAGAGGCAAAATTACAAAAAAAACTACATATTTCAGTTTTTTTTTTTTTTGACGATGTTAATAACAACCTTTCGAATTTAAATAAAATTTATATAAATGAAAAAGAAGTATGAAATTTCTTTGAAGCAAGAAAATATTACTATTTATTTATACAATACGAACTTTCTTTAAGTATATCCATATGATGTAGGGTATTACCGGTATTGTTGATAGTTGCAAGTTATCTTAGCATTTATCAACTGGATATTTAAAAGGACTATTGATAAGTATAATTCCATTTGTCTCAATTATTAAATGGATTTTCGGCGAATTTTTAGTGAATCAACATTTCTTAATGGACACGAACTACGGCCCACACTAGAAAGGATTCTGGGCTTATTCATATGATCTCAGAAATAACTCGGTTTTAAACACTTGAAAGTTCAATGAATATATCTCTGATATTTCAAAGGTTATAGAATTATTGCCTAAAAATCGGTTTTGCGGTTGTTATTAAATCGATTTGAGTCGATAGATATATTTCAGTATAAAGGTAGGATTATTTTTGTATGCGTTACAACTTCGTTATTTAAAAATTTGCTGCAAAATTTCAGATTTTGGCATAAAAAAGGTGCAAAAATTCCAAATATTTTTTTTGAAAATATCCAAAATTTTAACCATTTGTCACTAACAGTCCTTTTCATATAATTAATAAGAATTAAAGATCATTAAGGTTACTCATTCTCTAAAACACCCTTCATCATCACCTTTTCAAATAATTAAAATACTTTCACATTCATAAAACTGAAACAATATTAACTTTAATTAAATATAATTTTTTTGTAACTAATGATGCTTCATACAATTGTCACTTACACACAAAATGGGTCAAGTTTTATTATAACACAAACACACATACCTACACAATTTAGAATTTAAACTTGTTATTCAGTTATTTTATCAGCAAAACATTTTGAAAACAATAATGAACTTAACGAAGAAGAGTTTGAAGAATTGAGAAAGAATTCTTTTTTGTTCTCCTTGGTTTTTGTTTTATCACAAATTAAGCATAAAAATTAATAGTAAATGTTAGACATAAAATACATCTACTATTTACCTCAAAACTAATTAGTGTAAGAGTCAAGATAAAATACCAAAAACATGAAAGATATTTGTGCATTTCACTTTGAAAGAAGATGAATTTATAATTATTTAAAATTTTAGAAAAACATATAAATTTTATGTACATTTTTTAAATAATTTTCCAATTTACCCACCTTTAACCAAATTTTAATGGTTTTGTAGTACAAACTGTTACAACATGTTCTGACGACAAACATGCTAAAGCAACTTGTATTTACAACAAATAATATCAACTTCTATTGTATGTAAGTATGTGTTAAGCATAATGGCAAATAATAACAATTACAATAACAAAAACAACAACAACCAAATTATAGCAAGGACAGTGACACAACCAACAACAATAACAAAACAATAAGAACAACAATAACAATAAAAAATATCTGCAACACCTGAAGTAATAATTAGACAACAAACTGTAGTAAATAATGAAGAGAAAAAAGAAAAAAATATAACAAAAACTTTTAATTGCTCACAAAAACAACAAGAGTAATTTATACAAAACAAAAACAATAAAAAACAAAAACAACAAACACAAAAAAGAGACAAAAACAATTTTATAAAATTTGTTATCCATAATTTATGGATGGGATGAAAAGGAACTGGTCAAATAAATAGAACTTTTTGGAAAGTAACTATAATAATTTTTAATATTGGACAAAACTCAAATTTGTATTATAGACATCCGATATTAGGGACATATTGTATTACCACCATATTTTCATTATCCCTTTTTTTAATTCGTCTTTTTCTTAAGGGATATTTTAAAGGATAATTTCTTTCTTAAATTTATAAGGATTGATTGAATGAAGTGAACTATTCTAGCGATTCTGTTCCAAATCGTTTGAATAAATTATCAAAATCGGTTCAGTTAACAGAAGTTATAATCACATATATGACTAATTTGATGACTCATTAGTTTAGGTTTGGTCATCGGGCTGATGTAGAAGATTGAAGAATTAGGCAGGGCACACTTGAATGTACAAAAACGAAAGGTAAAAAATTACAATCGCCACATCTATCACTGTATTACCAAGAAGAAACGTCGCCAGAATACAATATCAATGCTTTCGAAATTAATTAAATAACAAGTTTAAGGATCCACACGCTTTTGGAAAGGAGACTTGAAATCTCAGTAGAATTATCGTGAATTGGAAGTTGCAAAGAAAGATATATTCAAATTGAGGAGGAAATAAGCAGACATATAAGAAAATCGTAAGAAAAGTGAAGATTTTTAGACAAAACCCATGCTCCTTGCAGGATGAATGGGGAATTATATACAATTATATTCGTTTTAATTAGTTACAATTTTTAACATTTTTCTGATGTATAAAAATTATACACACTTTATATTTTTTATATAAAATTTATTGAAATTTCATATAGAGGAATTTAACAAAAAAATTAATTTAAATTTTCGTAATAAAATTCTGTAAAAATTATTTACAGTTCCCAACAAGACTTTTGAAACATAAAGTATATGCTTTTAATTCCCAATTTGAAATGATCGTCACCAATATAGTAAATAAAGCAAATATCTTTTTTTCAAAAACAATATATTTAAAATCATTCTATCTCGATTTTGCCGAACAAATTTAGTGGAGACCACAATAAAACAATATTTTACACGATATTTATGTTATTTTTCAGTACTTTTTGGACAAGCCTTTTTGCTTTATTTCCATCCAAAGCTTTGGCGTTGCAAATACTAAATTCTTGCATCATCCTTCCCGATTTTAATTCATTATTCTAACACCTATTAAAGATCAGATTTATTAAAAATAGGTGGCTTCTTGACACGCCAGTTCAGTCTTGCCCATAAACGCTTAATTCAATTGAGTTCTGGAATCTTTGGTGAATGAACGAATATTGAACATTGAATGTTTTGTATCGTTGTTTCATTGGAATGTGGAACTTGTTTGAAAATTTGACTTTTTTGCATATTTTCTTTTAAAATGTTTAAAGAAACTGTATTTTTTATAAAGCCGTCTTTGAAAATCAGCTCACCGACACACAGCCCCAAACACTTCACCGAAATTCACAGTAGGATAAAGATTTTGTTTTTCATATTCTTGGCATGGTGATTCGGCCATAATAATGAAATATATAGAAAATCACCTGATTCTCTTGCGAATACTCTAAACACTAAATTTGGTTTATTGAAGAGATTAGTGGTTTACGTCTATCAGTTCGAGCATAGAATCAGCTTCAGGTAGCATTTAACGAACAGTAATGGAGTGAATATTTTTGTTATATTCTTGTTGGCCTTCAGCTGCAATTTCGACTGAAGCTTTTTTTAGAATTGTATTAAATTTTTTGGACAATTTGGGTACTTTGCGGTGACTTAAAACTTTACTCTCTATTAAAACGCTTCACTAGGTTTCTTATAGTGAAATGACATCGTTTCCTAATTTGACCAATCTGGAAATCGCTAATATATATTGGCTTTTGGACTCATTATTGATTTTGCAGCATTTTTTTAGATTTATATCAACAGATTGTTACTTAAATTGATATTGGCAGACATATAATAATTTATTGTATACAAAAAAATGTTATATTTTCGTTCATGGTTGCTAGATTTATGAAAATTCAGAAATAGTGAACATGCACTGCCGTGTCAATACTTTTGTTCAGCAAATTGATAATATTTTTTTAATAAATTATCCCATATAATATATTTTATGTGTACTTTGCAAAATATGTGTTTGCATTAGTCGAACCATATGTGATTGTATTAAGTATTAACGGTTTTGTCTTCTAAATTTTGTTTTAAATGACAGAAAATTGAGATAAAACATAAAATTTTTGCTGTGCCAGTTGTTTATTCGGTGCTGTATTTATTTTATTAAAAAATTAATTGTTCACTTTTTATAATTTTGTCCCAAAATTAGTCATATGATAACGTATGATTAATATTTATAAACAACTGCATTGCAAAATATTACTCATACGCCTCAGAAACCCCTTAAATTAAAAGTAACCCCTAAAGTATGCAATACTTTTTATCATCAAGTTAAATTTAAAGAAACGTAAAGGCGTATGATTGATATATTTTAGAAATATTAATCAATAAGATAAAAAAATTAGTTTATGATAACAAAAATTTTTAATAAAAAAATTATATTTTTTGTCAGTTTCTATTAAATTGTCCATGTCATGTAAACATGTGTGAGTGTGTATTGTATAAAAAATTTTTTGCAATTTAAAATGTTTTTGAGTTTTGGATTTTCTTCAAAATTATTATAAAATAAAAAAACAGAAATTTGTTTGCTTAAAAATTTAGTTTTCTCAACTTCTGCCAAAAGTTTTTCTTATTTTTATTTTTCCTTTATTTATTGTTTTTATATCTACCAAAAAGAAACTGAGAAAAGAAAATACTAAAGAGACATCAGGTGTGAGTATTTTGTTGGACAAAATGAAAATGAAACAAACTTTGTTATTGAATGGTAAACAAATCAGAAAATTTATTAACCAGCAAAAACGCATATTCGCTACCACTACATTTAAGAATGAATATCAGATTTTAGAAAATATTTTCGAAATAGTATAACTACTCCACAAAGCCAAATATAGTTTATTATGGAAAACATTTTGCATGATCAACTTTTTGAAGGTTTTCCATTTACTGTGTTACTCCTTTATTTCTCACTGCATGTTTTTTGGTTGTTGTCTTTTTCAAAGTTTTCACTTTTTTGACTATTTGCGGCAGCACATGTACTTGGCATATTCCCGTAAAAAACATGGAATAAGTTAACAAGAATAGTATGAAATAAACTATTAAAATAAAATGGAAAATTTACAACATTTCCTTCATTTTGTAAACTTTAGGGTTTTTTCTTTAGTGTTTTCCAAAAAAAAAAAAGTTAAAACAATACGAACAAATTTCCATGAGCAAAAACTGCATAATAATATCCGCAACTTCTGTAATGCCTTTCATTTTTTTCGTTCGTGTTTTATTTTTATAAAAATTTACTTATTTCTATCGAATGTCTTACGGTTGTTTTTGAAGTTAATTGAAGGGAAAAAATTAAATTGCATGAAACTAAAAGATAAATATTTTTTACAACTAAAGATTTGTGTTACAAAAGTTATTGATAAAAACAAACAAAAAATTATGAAAAATAAAAATTAATTTTGTGGCATTTTTGGGAAAATTATTAAAGATTGCAATTTTGTTAAAAATGTCATAAAAGGCTTCATTTATGTCGCCATTAAGTTGTGGTATTGTCGAAAATTACAACCTGAGGCCTGAGTACTTTAAATATACTCTAGGAGATTACTGTCAAATTCAAAAAGTACTTCCACTATCAATTAGAGTCCAACAAAATGTAATTTTCCAACCTTGGAGAGTTAAACTGAAAATCAAAGATATTTGATCCCATATGATTCGAAAGCAAGTGTCAAATTAAGGCTTATTTTTGGCCTTAATTTTCATAAGTTTCACTTAATTATTTATACCAAGAGAGGCAAATCTTCCAAACCCCCCGAAGCTAAGGACAGTAGAGAAATACAGGGCTTGTATTTAATATGAATTAAAGAGCACAAAAAAGGTGTCCAAAAAAGTGATCAATTGTAAATGGATATGGACTCCTAAAGTGGAAGTATATTTTGTATTGCGAGTCATTGAAATCATCTTAATGAAAATTCTCTTCAGCACAATGTGCGAGAAATTATCCATATTTAATTTTTTACCAAAGAACCGGGACAAAACATATGATGTGAATCTGTAAACACGGGGAAAAAATAAAATTAAATACATGAAGGAAAATTCACTTTTTTTCTTCTATGATTTTTACCAAATTAGATTAAATTCCAAGACCCACATAACTTGCGAGTTACTTAATGTTCAACTTTGTGACCCCTCATGTTCAGCAATGATAACTGAAATATTCTGTGAATGTAGAATAACTTCTACTTCAAATTATGCAGGATCTCTACTCAAATAAAGCAACAAAGGTTATATTTTAGTTTGATCCTTATTATTTCAATTTGCTACGGATCGTTTCTATAAGATTAAAATCTCCCCTTTTATTATTCTGAATTTCCCTTGGAAGGTTTCCCAACAACAAAAAAATACACACCACATTTTCCGAACGTTAAATTCAGCAACCAATTTCTCTATTGAAACATTCTTAAATAATGTTAATTTGGATTTCTTGAACGGACGAAAGAGATTTCTCGGGCATCTTTAAATATTACGAAATTTATCAATAAAATTAAAAAAATTTCAGTCACGGAAAATGTCCCTTAATTTTAAAGTAAAAGAAATGTAAATTTCATTTTTGGTAACTTTTTTCAGCAATTTTTACGTCTGCATTTATTGAAATATTCTACACAAGAAAGAAGCAGAAACATTATTGTTTACATTTAAAAGGTACCGTTCAGCTGTCCCTTATTAAAAGACTCCAACTTTGTAAAAACTAAAATATGAAAAAATTAAACTCGTTTATAGGAATAAGCATCAGTGTATACATTTTATTCAAATATTCACTTTATGCTATGGAAATTTATATCACAACAAATCACAAACATAAGTACATTAGGACTTGAAAATACATTTACATTATTTATATATTTTCTCTTCTATATACATTCACACACACACACACCTAACACATTTGTAAAACATTCTGAATTTGAACATTTCTATCTGTAAATGCTAAAATTTTGATACATTCTTAAAATTTCAGTTTTGGTAACTTTTCACAGCAATTTTTACGTCTGCATTTATAGAAATATTCTACACAAGAAAGAAGCAGAAACATTATTGTTTACATTTAAAAGGTACCGTTCAGTTGTCCATTATTAAAAGACTCAAACTTTTCCTGTGGATGATAACGAAAATGGTAAAACTAAAATATGAAAAAATTAAACTCGTTTATAGGAATAAGCATCAGTGTATACACTTTATTCAAATATTCACTTTATGCTATGGAAATTTATATCACAACAAATCACAAACATAAGTACATTAGGACTTGAAAATACATTTACATTATTTATATATCTTCTCTTCTATATACATTCACACACACACACACACACACCTAACACATTTGTAAAACATTCTGAATTTGAACATTTCTATCTGTAAATGCTTAAATTTTGATACATTCTTAAAATCATGTTGCAATAGAATTTGTATTAGAACATGAATTGTGTATATGTATGTGTGGATATTTGTATTAGTGTTAGTGCTAAATTTTATGTAGTTGTTATAGTTTTAATGTCATTTATAGTTACATGTCAATGGAAAAGTTAAACGTATTGAATGACTGACACAATGAGTGAGTGAATGAATATGTAAACTTATGAAAAACATTGGTATCAATATTAACACCCTCTCAGGGTATTAAATGTTGTTAACAGAACGCGTTTAAATAGTATTTGACTAATTTATTTACAACACCATTGGGGATGAACTGTGCTTTATGACAAAAAAATACACCCACACATACAACATTGTATATAAATATTCTCATACTAACACACATACGTAGAAACAATCACCTCAATTGAATTTTCATATATGTATGTGTATTAGGTTAAAGTTAATGTCAATATTATATTTATGTAGATATTTCGACAGATTGACATGCTCACTTATGTTAATTTAAAATTGTAACATTTCATTAAACTCTTATAGTCCTTAAACAATTACAAACAAACATATACACTAATACAAACAAATAAATTTTATCACATGCTTTTATAGGAGATCATTTGTTGACTTTCAAATTTATGCTCATGTGGTAGGTGTTCATACGATGGGTGAAATTTGGGTAAGATTTTGTTTAGATTTCTGTAATTTCTGTAATGTGATTTAATTTTTTTTAATAAACATCGAATTGATGACAATTTCGACTGCACAATGTAGTTAAAGTTTTCTGTCAATAGTTTCTTAACATATAAATTTATTAACCTTAAAATGGGTGCGATCTACCTTTATTATTCATTCGCTTTATGCGTTTAGTTGATGAATATGAAGAACATCAACAAAGAAACATCAGAGCATGATCAATTAGTGCCACCATCCATATCCTGAAGTAACATGTGCAGTGAAAAATTTTCCAATATTTTCCCACCATTACATTTAACACAGAGGACCAAATTTCACAGTTTTAGCAATAATAGTAAAATTAGTTCCTTGTACCAATATTATTAATATCTTGTTATTAAAACCTTATTTAAGTGTCAAATTTAAAAAAAAGAATTTCAGAGATATGCGATATGTAAAATTTCACTTGAGAGATACTACTTCCTCGCGTTCTTTCCTAAGTCAAAACACTATTCTTATGGCAAATTTCGCAAGGGAGCTAAAGGCTTCCCATGCTCTATACACAAGTTTTTGTAAGTGTAAAACTTTTCCTACTAAAGGCAATAACAGTGTACCAAATTTCAGGAAAATTGCATAAGCAGTAATCGTTGTCCAAAATTTTCAGTTTTAAGAAGTTTTCTCAGATATCGCTCTATAACATTTTTCTTCTTACGGCAATAACACTACTACCGATCAAGAACATTAAGCAGTCATCTTCTTTATATAAGAGAATGCTCTTTCCAAAACCATTTTTATACCTGAATTTCGACAGTACTGTAGCGATTGAAAAAATTTATGTTTATAATTTTAAGACTATAAACACTGGAATACAATTTCTACCTGTTAAAATACCACATTTCTTACCATTAATTCATATTCAAACCTCGTATATATTCCTCTTTATATCATAATTTAAATGAAATATTTTACATTCCTTTCATTATCCTTATCATCCTTACTCCTCGCTTCTTTTATTTGTTATATAAAATATTTATTTGTATGTGTTTGTATTGAACATATTTCTATTCCTTTAATTTAAATTCATAACATTTTATTGTCGTTTATTCATTTATTCATTTAAACTTAGTTTAATTAATTTAATTAAAATTTATGATATTTTTGATTTTATACGGTTATGTAAAAGTATCTGAATATATGTATATACATCGTCATCACGACAATCATCATCATCATCACCATTATCATAAACAATAATGTTTTTTAAGGATTTGATTACAAAATTTACATGATTAAATTTATTCATTTATTTATTATTGTCAATAAATCTCAATTGTTTGTGAGATTTAAATGTTAATTGTTGTAATGAATGTCATTTATCTACAATTTTTATACCCTCCACCAGCGATGAAGAGTATATATTATTTTGTTATTCAGTGTGTAACGCTAAGAAGAAATTATTTAAGACTCCCTTAGTGTATATATATTGTTGCATAAAATCAAAATCTGATTCGATTTATCTATGTCCGTCTATTCAGTGAAACTTGGTCTGATTATTTGCTATTGCCCTGAAAGTTTTCTTGTTAAAAACCACCAAAATCGTTTCAGTATATTAAAAGATATAGAGCTGGACAAGCAGAATACTTAAAATTATCAAAATCGGTTAAGTAGAAAAAAGTTAGAGCCAATTTTTCGACTCATTAAGTGTTTCACGTTATATTAAAGAAGAACTTTTATATATAAAGTAGACATTTATGAGTATATGTGTGAGTGTGAAGGGTATTGAAGATTCGGCATAGTCGAATGTAGCATTATTACTTGTTAATTATTATCACCCTCTTTTATGGAATTTTATTTAAATATTTAACGTTTTACATTTTTTTCAAAATATGTATGTCAAATTTAATTAGCGTTATATTTGAAGGGAAGGAGATATTTAAATAAAACAAAATCTGTAATTACATAAATTATGAAATGAAACACTCAATAATAGGTCTTTAGGGATAAAGGATAAAAACTCAAAAAGAAAAATATGGAAATAGTTATTAATTTCACCCTTTTTAGATTCGAGGGCTCTAATAACAGCTTTGTATATAAGTGATACATTCAGGAGATAAATTATTGAAATGGAAAATGGAAATGGAAAATTTATATTTTAATATTGATAGATGTAACGTAGTATTCCATTAAAGATCAATGTTTTATGTAAAATAAAAATCATTTTCGACAATAAAGTTGTAAGAGTGATATATCATCCCAAATTGAATTTTTGAGAAATAATTCTATAACGTTTGATGACACTCCAAAATAGGTCACCTCTAATATGTTAACTGTTTGGAAATAAGAAAAAAACCGATTTTTAACCCTCTGTAACTTTAACATAGAAGTATTTGTAGTTAAAACTATTTCCAAAGAAATGGAATTAAGAAGAAAACTCTCTATTAATCTATCTATCTATCTATCTATCTATCTATCTATCTATCTATCTATCTATCTATCTATCTATCTATCTATCAGTCTACCTATCTATCTAGTATGTATATCAGCTCCAAAAAATCAACTAAGAATTCAATGAAATTTGGCCATATTGTTTATTATTATTTAAAGCAGTCTCTTGTCTAAAACCTGCTATATCGCTATAATAACAAAATAGTTATACATTGATATCTGAGACAGAATTTAACCGTATTTCATCACTATATCACAACTCATCAAAATCGGATTAAACGAATGGGGAAACGTGAAAGCCTAGGTAGTGGACTTAATTCACGTCCAATTTTTAATACGTGCTAAATTTACTACGAAATTCTGAAAATAACAATGTAGCAGCCATATAAATTAACGAATCCGTTATAAAGTTATAATAACCTTAATTTGTAACTTTTAAAAGATCTTATTTTTTGATTTTTTATACGTAAAGATGCCAATATTTATTTACAAATAAAGCTTCTTTTATCAGCTTTATATTTTTTATGTGTTAATATAAAAATCAATATAATCAAATCTAACGATTAGATAGATTTTCTTGGAATTTTAACTTTGTCTTTTCTATGCCTGAAACACTGGCTAAAATTCGTTTGTATGGGACTAAGTGGAAAGGTGCCCACCATACAAAGCAAATGTAAATTATTCAAAATCTAAAAACTAAAAAACCAATCATGCTACTGGAAAATAATTTAAATGAAAGGTACCCCCCATTAAAAGCAAATATAACTTTATTAATATCTAAGGAACCATCTATATTAAATACTGATTATAAAATATATAATGAATTCTTACAGCGAGACTTTTTAAAATTTTTTCGCCATAATGCTACTGTGAGATAGCTCCAATAAAAAATATCGAACGTGTATTATTAGAAGCATCCCCCAATACAAAAGCAATTTTAATTATCAAACGTTTAAAGATCTGTTACTAGAAAAAATGTAGAAAAATGTACTAGAAAAATGGATGGAATCATGGAGAGAGGTAGTCCCCTTACAAGATAAATATTAATCAACGAATATCTAAAGTATTATTAAAATAAGGGTATTTAATATACCCCTACATGGATAATATTACAGCGAGAGTTAAATTAATTATTCCAATAGCTCTCATCAAGAATTTCTACAGTAAAAATTAAAGAAATGATGAGTCTACAAATATCTCTAAAGTGGTGTGAATAGAAAAAGACTCTGAACCATTATACAACAATAGATGTTTAATTGAGACATAAACATATTAAAGTCCTAAAATACTTATTTTGCTATATCTTCCTTATTATTTCCACATCACACACTAAACATGTCATACAAAGAGAAAACAAAAAATCCCATGACATATCCACAATATGAACATGATTAATGGATGTGCCAAATTAAACATATGCGTATGAGTAATATTTCAACAAAATATTAATCATACGTTATGTAATCATAACCTTCACTAAATACAAAACTAAAGAAATATTTAACGAAATTTACATAAATTACAAATCTAAAATAAACTTTAAACAGCTTTTTCTCCATATGCAACACTAGTTTGCTTTATTTTCTCTCTATCTCTATTATAACATATTACAATTTAATTTGCAATACGAAAATTATTTCATTTGACCACTTGAACTAACCACTTGTATCCATAAATTACAAAATTCTTCTTTATTTCATAATTTCCAAACGAATTAAACAACATCAAAATGGTTTTAAGTTCAACTCATCATCATGATCAGGTGTTCGTTCTGTTTGGTCTCTCAACTGTTCCATGAATTATTGCATTAACACACTTACACCTTAATTATCCATATAAATAAACTCATGCCATGCCACAAAGAGACTAACACATACAACAACTATAACAACTATAAGTAGTTAAACAAACATAATAATAACAATATCACATACACACACTCATCTACACTTATAAGCGATATCAGAAAATTTAGTCAGTTGATATTAATTTTGTGTGAGCTTTTGAATTTTTGAAATTTCATTTTCCCTATTGGAATTAGAGTTGAAAATTGCTATTGCAATCGTATGAATTTATGTAATTGACAACAATACATATATACACATACACACACACTTATATACATATCGTTTAAAACATGAAAATTATAGAAAATATTTTAGAATTTCAATTTGACTGAATATATTACAATTGAATTGAGAGATAGTTTGTGTTTGTGTGTGTATTTAGATGTTTCTAAGTTCTTCAAATTATACTGTAAAAAGTAGATTATTACGTTTTGTAAAATCAGAAGGCAGACTCAACTGGACATAATTTGTATTATTATACAAATTAAGTCTTTCATAGACCAAAAAACGAATATGCTACAAAACATTGTTTAGAAAAGACTACGAATAAAGACTACAAAAGGTAGTCTCTATTGGACTACAGAACTTAGTATACAGTGGACTGCAAAAATTGGTCTTCAGTAAGATGCAGGGCTACAAAAAGTAGACCAATCTATTTTTATGCAATAACCTTATAAATAAATGAATCAGTTATAAAGTTATACGATGCTTTCCGAAAAGATCAATGTGTGTTTTTTAATGTATATTTGTCTGTACCTTATAGACGGCTAAGGGGATGGATCGATTTCTTAAAATTTGTACATTATTTTCTTCTATGCCTGAAACACAGGCTAAAATTGTAGCCTATTTCACCTCTAAAATACGTAGTATATTCAAGACTACAAAACGTAGTCTACTACAGAACTTAGACTGCAAAAATAAGAATTTATAGCACAACTCAACTGTTCAACCGCTTAAAAAATTTAACTACGCTGTCATTTATCATGCTATGCTTTCGCCTCAACACTCTTTTTATAATGTTTTTGATTTCATCTTGTACAATTTGCATGAATAAGAAAATTCAGAATTTTAAATATAAAACTTAAACTTGACACATTATAATTCGATTTAGTTGATTTAACATTAAGACTCTCAAAATCTGCGATACAGCCAAGCAAAAAAAAAGGAAACAATTCATTGTCTTGTACATAAGCATTTCAAGAATCATGACAACACAATAAAACACTTCAACTTATTTGAAGCTTAAAATTTATTTTTCCTTTTTTTGCTCTTAATCTAAAGAATAACATTTGATTAAAAAGGAAAAGGATTCAACATTTTGGCCAATCAATTCACAAAATGAACAAGTCGAACTTTATTAAACCGAAATATCATTGTAAACAAACCATTTTATTTGAAGGGAATTTGTCAAGTTTTCTTATTCTTATGCTCGTTTTTTCTTACTCTTACAAAGAATAGCCAAAGAGAAGGAGGATAAAAAATAAGAAAGAGAGAGAGTGAAAAACTAAAACATGTCATTTGTGACATGATTTTTAACTAAGAAACCAAAAAAACAAAAAGTCACCCATAACAAGACAAACTAATCACATAAATATATAACTTTCTAATACACAAGCCAAGTTAAAGCGAAAACAACAAAAAAAGAAGGTGAATAGAAAAAAAAACTTATTTTTAAGAAAAATTAGCAAAATCTTAAGAAAATCTCATGACTGTTTGAATGTAATGCTGTGAGAGGAAAAAATATTTGATGTGTCAATCGTTATGTCAATGTCAAAGCTAAAAAATCATTTTAGTTGTAAAATTTCTTGTTATATATTTTTGCAAAAGAGAATAATGTTTTTACGTCATCAATCATTGGTAGAATGTCTTAGTGGACCAACCCCACAGTAACACAAGATTTTCTCACACTCAAGCTTTTAAAGGAATATTTGTATACCCTCCGCAACCACCACTGGTGAAGATATTAACTTTGCCATTCCATGCGTAACGTAAAGAAGGAATGGTTCTAGACTTCATAATGTATACACATTCTTGTATCAAATCAAAGTCTGAGTCGATTTAGCTTTATCCGTCTGTCTGCCGTTAGTACGCTCACATGCACATCCACAATTATTGAAAGATTTGCTTTTTTTAGTCCTGAGAAGATTCCTGTTTCAAACCAGCAATATCGGTTCAGTATATTAAAAGATATAGACGGATATGTGGATGCCTCAGATACTCTAAGATCATATAAAAACTTGTCTTAATATTGTCTTAATAAATCGACAAATTAGAAAAAAATTAAAAAATAAAATTTTCCACTAATATAAAGGTCTATGCACTTTATTGCCATTCCAAAAATTATGACAATCGGTTCAGTTAAAAAAAAGTTATAGACAAAAATATAACAAATTTTATTACTCATTAAGAAAACTTGTATATACTGCACACGTTCGTGAATCTATGTATGAGTGTGTATGTATGAAACATAACGTATTTACTTGAAAGCATTTATGGTGGAGGGTATTTAAGATTCGGCATAGCTGAATATAGCATTCTTACTTGTTTTATTTGTTATTTGTAGTAGAAAATGTAATAGAACATGAGATTAGAAGAAATTATATAACAATATATTGCACAATGGGACAAAATGAACAATTAACATTAAAAACAAAAACGCCATTTTGAAAATAATTGTGTAACTTTAAATATATTTTTTATTGAAATTTTATATGAACATCCACAAGAGGTTTCCGAATTGATTTCTAAAAGCACAGATCGTAAGATGGTTCGAAGGACTAAAAATAGAACACAAACTTTTTCTCCCTCTGGAATAGAGTTTTTTTAATTAAAATCACTTGTTATTTAATTGAAACAAAATTAACATTAATATGTATGTTATATCTCTTATAGTTTAAGGGATACTTAATCAAAGCAAAATGTTGGAATACAAATATGAAAGTGATAAATCAACCAAAACATAGAGCTCGAAAATAGTTAATTGTATGTCTCCCAATTGTCAAGATCCTGAGACATTCTTGTACTTCTGCAAATCACATAAAAATACTTTAACAAAAAATTTGTTAATTTAAAAAAGTTAATCAAGATCCGTCTTGTACTCATAGTTCAGAATGATGAATCTGTTGGTCATCATAGAAAAATATGAAAAGGAAGCTAATTTTCCTGGAAAGACATGTATGTTATATAAGCATCCATCATCTTTGGAAAAATATCTCTTTTTTAGATATTATCTCATTAATTATGAGTATTAAGTGTCTTTAATAATTTTGTCAAAAAGAACTAAAAATTTTTACTTTCGACTTAATTTTGTGAAATTTTATCTGAATATTAGAACTTAAATCAAATAAATGCAAATAAAGCTGTTATTATGAAATTTTAATAAAATATAAGTGAAACAATTAAACATGTTACAGTCGATCAAGAACGACTATGTTATACCCTTTATCACACTGTTTGTTGTAAATGACAGCTACGAAAAATTTATGAACGACCCTCATATAATTTGCTTTTCTGTTTTATGATTAAGTGTGAAGTATGTTTTTATGTTATTAACATTTATGTGAAATTTGAAAAGGATTTTCTCCGGGGGGTTTTATCGGAGCTAAAGGAAGTAATGGGCCGACCATCGTAAAATTTCGGACATCGATTTTGGATAATATTTATCTTATTTTAAGCAATTTTTATTACAATACCAAAGTATATGTAAAATTTATGATACTTTGAGAAATATATTTTAAACCTCATTCCTCATTTTTTCTGTATGCTACAAACAGCTATAGGTTTAGGGTATAATTATAATTAATATAGCACTACTTTTCACTCTCACTTTTTGATTCCAAATTAACCTAAAATTCCTATCCCGGAAAACACGTATGAAAAAAATATATTTTCTGTTCAAATGGATTTCTTGGAATATTTTAATGAAACTCTTAGAAATACATTATGTTTCGTGCATACACTTTCACACACACACTCATAGGCGTAAACTATATATAAGTTTTTCTTAAATAAAACACAGAACAATTATTTAGCCATAAAATAAGTAATATTTTTTGTTATAACTTTTTTTACTGAACCGATTTAAAAATTCTTAGAATGAGAGCGAAGTACATATATCTTAATGTTATGCCAAATTTTCATTCTTATATGACGATTTATGGTTGAAAATTAAACAAAACTTTTTAGCTTGAACTTAGGGTTTTTATCTTTTAATAAACTGAACCGATTTTGCTGGTTTTAAATAGGAAACTTCTCAGGACTATAACAAATACTCAGCCAAACTTCATTGAGCCCTGTTCATTATTGTGGATGCGAGCATTCCACCAACAGACAGACGGACATAACAAAAACGACTAAGCTTTTAATTTGGTGTATGAATATATATACATTATGGAACCTGAGATGATTCCTTCTTAGCGTTACGCACGGAATGGCAACGGTTATATACCCTCTTCAACACTTGTGGTGGTAGGTCATATAATTAAGTCATACCATCAGTTTTAACTTGAATAGCTAATATTGCAGTATATACATATATCGGAGACAAAAAAAACTATATTTTCCATTTTTACTTTCAACATATCCCATAGTACAATACGGTCAATATTAACATTTGATCACTATTTTTATTCAAATTTCTTAAGAATGAAAACTATTTTTAGATAATAAAAATAATGGATTTGTCATGATGTTTTATAAATGTGTTTTCAATGGTTTGATAAGTGGCCTTTTTTCTCTAATACCAAAACCAATTGTCAGGACCCTATGAATTTTATTTACATAAATACAAATCCCTAAAAAACAAAATTCCATTTTAAAAAATATTTCCACATATTAAAATTTCACACACGAAAAATATATTTATTTGTCAAAAACAAAAACATAAATTTTGTTCAACATTTTACTTTTTTTAATACTTGAAATTGTTAAATTTTAGAACATTAAAATTTGTTTTAAGACGATTTTCTTTTGGTTATTTAAAAGTCAACAAAATAAACTTAAAACGGAGAAAAATAATAAAAATAAACAATTTTCAGTTAAGAGCTTTTTAATCCTTTTTCATTTGAGTTAAATGCTGTTTCAGTAGTGTTGTGTTGTTTTAAAACAATTTAGGAGACTGTTTACCAATATTTGAAAGTAAAAGTTTTTGCCTTTTACACCTCACCTACACATCTCTCTACTCCTTCCTGTTTTCCACACTTCCACCTCTTATTTATAGCAAATATCAACACCAAATATTTATTTATGAACGTTTTTGTTCGTTTGTGCGTTTTTGTGGTTATTGCCACATTGACGTAGTTAATTTTATTGTTACATTTTTTTTGTTTTTATTTTTTAGCAAATATTTTTTGATAGAATCTTAAATAAACATCAATTTTGCCTTTTGTTCAAAATTTATTTTATTTTACGACTTTTGGCCAGGTTTTATTTTAGAGTCAAAACATGTTACCATAAACCATAAACTAAAAGGAGTGTAAATGTTCTTATATTTTATATATTAATGTCCATGTATTTTGGTTGAAACTGTAAGATTTTAAGAGTAAATAAATAAAATTGTAGCAGTTATTGCTGAAGACTGAAAAATGCCTGTTGTAAACACGCAATAAATGGATGGAAATATACTTTTTTTTGTGAAAAAGTGGTAAATTTATGAGACAGTTGTTTAAAAGAGGGAATTCATTGTTGGGCTTCAAAAAAATCTATACATTTCGAGAGAAGTGGAACTGAAGTGGAACTGAAGTGGAACTGAAGTGGAACTGAAGTGGAACTGAACTAAAACCGAACTAGAACTGGATTGGACTGGAACTGAACAAGAACTAAAGTAGAACTGAACTAGAACTGAACCAGAACTGAACTAGAACTGAACAGGAACTGAACTAGAACTGAACTAGAACTGAACTAGAACTGAACTTGAACTGAACAAGAACTGAACTTGAACTAAAGTAGAACGGAACTGGAACTGAACTGGAGCTGAACTTTAACTGAACAACAACTGATCTAGAACTAAAGTAGAACGGAACTAAAACTTAATTAGAACGGAACTGAACTTTAAATTGACTAGAAGTGAACGAGAATTATACTTGAACTGAACTAGAAATCCCAGTTTTTATACTAAATATACGTAATGTATTTTTTAAATTTTACATTTTTTATATTTTTTGTTCTTTTTATTTCTTTAAAGTTCTGCTTTATTTTATAATATTCGGCATGTACAATTTCAATGTACATTTTATTTTTATTTATTTAGTTCAATTTCAATTTATACCCCAACCACAGATATTTGCTACGCACGTTTGTCTACCGAAAAATTCATATAAAACCAGTGAGTGAATGATTTTTTCATACACTTCAATATTTGGATTTAAAACAGAGGGAGGAATTATACGAATTTCCAATATAGAGTGTTTAGCTTACAATATGCTGTTTAAGCGATGTTAAGCGTTGAGCAACACATATAGTACAAAATACTTTTGGCAGTTTTCATATGAAGAAGTTATGTGAGAAGTTTAAGATTTAAGGCCTTTTACAATAAAAAATGAAGAATTTCATCTCTATCATTTTAAAATGAATGAATGAAAGACCCCAAAGACCCCGTAAAGTATATAAATTCTTGGATCATTATCACTTCTAGAATAATCGTCCGAATTTAATGAAATTTGACCACATTGTTTGTTATCTGTTTCCTAAGTAGTTCGCTATTTGGAATTTATCTATACTGGTTCATTAGCAAGAAAGTTATATCAAAGTTATAGGTCCACATTTTGCTACATTTCACAATTAGTGTATCATATAGGGCGCAATTTTAAATATATACTTTTCTGAAATTCGTTACATAAATTTATTTTGATATTATGAAAAATCTGAAGAAACTTTATCTTGGTATCATTATTTGTCCTACCCATATGAAGTCCTTTCTTTGTAAAACGTTGAAATACAGTAACATTATATATGAAACTGTCATAAATAAATGTTATTAATTTAACCAATTTCAGAACATGTTTTGATAAAACTCCCATATAAGACTACTTCCCGAAAAACTATTTTAAATTTATAAAAGTCTTAAATTTGAACCAATATTATTGAAATTTGACAGAATTATTTTTCTATCATTCTTTGATGATTTAAAAAAACATCGGTCTATATTTGAAATATCTTTAATGCAAAGCCCCTTCTTTTAATAAAAAACGTAAGGATTAAATTTCTAATAATATATATTCCTTATCGATATATCTGATGAATGTCGGCTCAAGTTTTGCTACAAATTCCATTTAAGTCCCCTTCGCTGAAGAGAGGTTTATGCTTAAAACACATTAAAAATTAAATGATTTTAAAATTATTGGGCCATTTTAAGTTATAGCTGTATCTGAATAGAATTTTAGGCTTAAACGATTTTTAAATATACCCTATAATAATATATTGTACTTGAATTTTTTTATGAAACCTTTTCAAATGCACGCAAATGTTAACATAATTTAAGTTGTGGAGGGTATTAAAAATTTGGTATCGCCAAATATAGTATTCTTACTTGTTTCAGATTACTTTTATTAATGCGGAAAAAAGTACTTTTGGAAAATACAATTTTAAAGGCATTTTAAAACTCCGCCTTATATATTCTACTTCCTTTAAAAACGAAATTCTTCAAGAGCATATGTGCACCCCTTTCAACTTAATATTGAGCTGAAAGGTATGTATAAATATCTTATATATATATTTGTATGTCATGTTGTTCAATTGATTATTGCAACACCTTTACAGATCTTTCGTTAAAGATTATTTTTTATTATTCATCATCTTATTTTATTTGCCAACCAATTGATGTTAAAACATTTAAAGATTTTCCTTTTATGCCCTCCACCACCACAAGTTATAGCATGTGTAACGCTTAAAAAATGTATATATATTCTTGCATCAAATCAAAATCTGAGTCGATTTAGCTATGTCCGTCTGTCACTTTCACATCCAAATTCATCTAAAATAATGTACAAAGTTCAATTAAATTTGGCCGGAGAATTTGTTATTTGGTAAATTGATTAAGTATACAAAAAGTTATAAACCGATATCTGAGGCAGCCTCTAAATTCAAAAAAAGATCGTTCGTAGAATTTTCATTATGCGTTTATTAGTATTATTATTACTTCATACACATTTGTGGTGAAGGATTTCGAATAATCGTCATAGTCCAATATAGCATTTCTATTTGTCTCTATTTGAATTTCACTTTACAAGGTAAATGTCGTAAATATTAACAAATTCTCATTTTAATGGTTTGAAATTCAAAATAATTTCAAAAAGAATCTTAAGAATCTGAAACAAAAGGAATTTTAACTATAAAAACATGGAAATCAATAAAAATTTGTTTATTACCAAATAAACGGTTCCTCAGTGGAAAATGTATTTAATGTGAAATAAATTGTTTTAAATTTTATGAATTCTTGCAAAATTGTTAACAATTGTTAAATACTAAAAAGATTAATTAACAAGTAAGAGTGCTATATTCGGATGTGCCGAATCTTAAATACCCTCCACCACTAACATAAGAAACTTAAAAAACTAAACAGTTAGAAAAATAATTGTGATAAGTTTCAATAGATTTCGTTCCTATTTACTAGTTTCAGAAGCTCAAAACTATTTTCCAGAAAAGGGCCCTATATGGGATTTAGAGTAAAATGTTGACCGAGATTGTTCATTATAAGGTGCCTTATATGGGAGATACAGTTAGAAAATCATTGAAAGGTGCATTATATGGGATATAGCAAAAAATGTTCCGATTTGGGTGTATAAAAATTTTGCATATTTCCTTTAAAGAATAGAAAAATTGGTTTTCAATATTTTGAGCTTGTCTCAGATATCGGTCTATTGCTTTTTTACTAATAAACCCCTATAGCTGGTTTTAAATAGGAAACTTCTTAGAACAATAATAAGCAATGAAGCCAAACTTCATTGAATTCGAACAATTATTTTAGGCATCCAACAGACAGATATACGGACCTAGCTAAATCGACTCAGATTATTATCTAATGCAAAAATATATATATACATTATTAAAAATGTTAACATCGAAACGATTATGTAAAGCTCTATTAGACATAAAAGATATTTTTAGATTCTATTTAACAAATTAAGTTCGCTACTTTCTAAGAAACGCCAAGAAATATGTTATTTAAATCACACAAAATAGTATATAAAATCTGAGACTATATCCCATTTAAAGTCGTTTATTATATATCTGACTCTTGCCTTTTGTATTCTACCGTCTGAACAAATAATTTTAAATCATTGGTTTTGTTAGATCCACTCAATGGATTTGGCATATTATTATAGAAAATGGATTCCTTGCAAAGAGAATTATTTCGGTTTTAAAGTAAAGCCTGTTCTAAGGTATTCAAGTAAAAGAATTATGCATCTCTTGCAATAAATAAAAATCAAAAATTCAATGTCTGGATTATAAAACCTCATTCTACAAGGAGATTTGTATGGTAGGTTCTTCGTCCCTAAACTAAAATAGTAATATTTACCAAATTTCATCAAAATATATCTTAAAATAAGTAGAATGTAGAATGTTCACAACGTTTACATGGACAGCCAGCCAAAAGGACAGAAGGACGGACTCATTAATTCAACTCATAATGTGAATCTGAGTCGAGCTGTATACTTAAAGGTGTGCATAACACCATTTTTTCCGCATGTTACAAACATCAGCAATAATATATAATATCCCAACCACGCATTATGGTGTAGGGTATAAAAACTGTTACATTTTGACATAAAATTTTTAAATATTTAATTAAATTTTCTCTCTCAAAAAGACCCAGCAAAATTATATTTTATTTTGAAGGTTAAAAGATTTGAGAATCTTTAATTAATATTTTTATTGTCACTTATTAATTAATTAAAAATTAGTCATCATATTTTAGCAAAACCTTTAATAAATTCCTTTTTATAAAAATTTTTAATATTCTTTTTTCATATTTTAACCACAATGTCTTTGGCTTAGTTTAGTTTGTTTTTTTTTGTTAATAAAAGAAGTTAATGTAGATGTCGACTTTGCATGTTTAAATTCAATAATTGTAATATTTTATGACTTTAGTGTCGTCTTTAATGTAATAAAAGGGGAGGTGTAAAATGATAGAATCGCGCATTAAATGCAAAACCTTACAAACCCAAAATGTTAAAACATTTTTGAATTTTTTTAATATAAAAAAAACTAACTTAACTCTAAAAAATCGTAAAATATAAATAACAATAAGAAAGAAATATGTTGCGTGTTGAAAATATTGACAAAAGACAACTCACAATATATATAACATCAAATGTTTTGATGTATTGTCGCGATAAAGAAACTCAGATATCTAAACTTAGGAGATTTCATTGTAGAGCTACAATTTACAAAAAAAAATAAAACTTCCATTAACATTTTTATAGTGCTTTGTCCCAAATTGTTCGAACAAGTAGTCTTTCTCCGTTTAAAATCTACCATTTTGTCATTAAATACAAGCCCAATATCTCTCCATTTACCTTCGTACCAGACATTTTGGAGGATTTGCCTCTCTCGATTAAAAAACTCATAGTATTGTTCTTATACCAGTCAAAGGCTTGTTGACCAAGTTTAGCAAGTCAGTCCAAAAGTAAATGGACATATTGTTAAACCTTATGAATGTAAGCAGCTTTTTTGTAAATGTTGGCTTCATTTGTCGCAATTACAAATTGCTTGCCTGCTTTTGGGTCGTAAACTTGTCTATAGCAATACCTCGAGCATCCACAAAATTTTTTACCAGGAATTTTCGAAAAATCTATCAGAACATATGTTTTGTCAGTCATTATGAAGCAAGAATATTTTTTAGAAAACTTCAATTTTCGCGCTCTGTTTTTCGACTTCTTAATTTTTAGCAGCATTAATGTCGGGGTTTTTTGTGTATTTCCTCTGAATTTTAGTGCCAAATAGTTCGAGCACTGATTCTGTGGGCCATTCCCTTAAACCTGAACCAGGTCTTCGTGACGACTTTAAATTAAATTGGTTCATATTTATGAAATAGTTTTAAAAGCTCTAAACCATGAAGGAACGTCTTATAGAAGATATAGCATATAGAAGATATATATTCAGGACAGTTAGAAAATAATTTAGCCGAATTTTATCCATAATCATATATATTAAATACAGTTAGAAAAATTATTGTATTGAAATTCAACACAATTTATATTTATTTTATAAGCTAAAAATATTTTTTCTGAAAGAAACGATATATATATAATAGTAAAAAGCAAAATATGGACTTATATTGGTCAGATCATTATCATATATTCCAGACAGTTAGAAAAATAATCGAGCCGAATTAAAGTAGAACTGGTAATTTTTTTCTAGTTTTAAAAGGTCAAGAATGTTTTACGCAAAGGAGTCTGATATGGGAGATACATTAAAATATGGACCGATATTGTTTATATTAATAATATACATTTAAGTCATTTGAAAATATCATGTTACTGAACTACAATGGAATTTTTATTTAAGTGTTTTATAAGCTCATACCCGAGTTCCGGGAAGTGACGTTATATGGGACCGATGTTTATGATATTTTATAACATTATTAATAACATATAACTGTATGTTACAGTTAAATTTTTGTTTAAATCCATACATTTTATTTAAAAAAATTAGAAACATTATTTTAAGGAATTTTGAGGTTGTCTCAGATATCGGTGAATCACTTTTTTGGTTATGAACCAATATAGCTAGTGTTAAATAGGAATCTGCTTAGGACATTAACAACTTGCGGAAGTGGACAATATAAAAATACATAAGTTCGTATAAGCAGATTTATGTAAATTTCTCATAAATAATATCAAGTATACGCACACAGTTCAAAAATTTTATTTTTTAAAAACTTTAAGTTCATAATTTTTGTTTTGTATCAAAAAAAATGAATTTTTTATGTGTTATTCCATTGCGGAAGCGGAACTTATCAATAGTGCGAGCGGAAATTTGAAGGCATCAACTCCTAATCTGTCGGTAACTTGCAGTACTTGGAAAGATTTCTCAATTGTCATACACTGGTAAAATCGCTATGTGTTATACCTACGACCTTTGCATTTAAAAATAAAGCATTATAGGACTGTGTCTTTATAGATTAGCAAGGATGGGACATGATCATAATACTGCAAGATCAAGGATAGTGCGATCATATATGGGACAACACCATAAGGTGAGTTGTTCCTAGTTAAAAAACTACTAAGAAAAATTTATATTTTCCACTGTACGTTGGATCGATACATTTATGTAAAGCAGAATTGATTTTTCGGAATTAAATCTGTATCTTTTGATCGGTTAGTTGGATTTATATGAAATTATAAATAATGATAGCAGAGGAATGTAGCTTCATAAAATTCCAAATTTGGTTGCCATAGCTGTCCATGGTTGAACTCATGGGGTTTCAAAAAAGGGTATATCGGACATAATAGTTTTTAACCACAATTAAATTTCCCTTCAAACGAATATTTGTTTCATACATTTTGACGATTTTTTTAAATTCCAAACAAATGTAATTTTTATTTTTTGAATGGAAATATCCACGTAGTGATATCTTTTAGTAAAATATAAAATATATATTTAAGAAACATTTTTGGTTAAAACAAAAATAAAATGTTTGAAACGTTTCTTAAATATTCGCTATGCCGAATATTTAATACACACTAACACTATCATTTTGGAAGTAATTGTAGGGTCATATTTTGGGGATACTACTCCATAAAGCCAAATCATTTGAAAATTGCAAATAAATAAAAATATTCAAAGTCCATTAAAAAATTGTACCCTTTAAAACATAAGTGCGTATGAGCAAATTTATGTAAATTACACATCAATAATATCAAGTATTCGCCCACAGTTCCAAAAAACTATTTTTAACTTTAAAAAAATCTGCCGGATTTATTAATTATATATTAAAAACTTAATTCAATAATCAATTTCTAATGAAGTTATTAGAAATTGATTATTGAATTATTGGAATTGAATAAGAGACACAATATGTAGCACGCGGTATAAAAAATCCAAAGATCGAATTTTGGAAAAATGACTATGAAATTTTTTGACACAGATACCTTTTTTATTGTGATCAAAACATGCTGTTGAATTTAAGTGACTTTCCTTAACAGTTGGTACCACAACACAAATCCCTTGGGCAACCAACTACGTCCTCTAATCCCCTAATAGGGTGTATGACTAAAATACAAAGTGTCATAAAATAAAATAACGCCAAATATACATAACAGTTTTTTCTTTTCCTATTTGTTTTATTAATATTAAAGATAAAAATCGCTTCAGAAAATTTCTTCAATTTGTGTCTTTAAATAAGAGAAAAAGGTTTGCTTTTTATTACTTACACAATTTTATTTATTTGTCTATTTTTATGGTTATTTAATTATATAATATTTTGCTTTCGTTCTCTCCTTTTAAGAGGGAACTAATAAATATTAATTATTTTTGTGCTAAATTTATTTATTTTTAATATTGAGTTTTCTTTTTTAATAAAAACCACAAAAATTTCCTATTTTTTTCTTAACATTTAAGGTTGGTTTTGGATGGTTTTAGGTTTTGGTTATTTTCGCCATTTTTATTTTATATTTCAGGCCACAAATGTTTCCTTTTCCAAAAATTTTTTCTATTTTTATGTCTTTTTTTTTTTTTTGGAAATGTTTATATGAATTTGTATTGTTTTTGAAATGTTTTTATACTTTTTTATTAGATTTAAACCGGTTTTTAGTTGTGATTTTCATTGTAATTTTTATTTATTTATTTTTATTTTTATTTATTTTTTTTTTTGTACCCTACACCAACACAAGTGGTGAAGAGGGTATATTAACTTTGTCATTCCGTGCGTAATTCTAAGAAGAAATCTTTTAAGACCCCATGATGTATATATATTCTTGCATCACATCAAAATCTGAGTTGATTTAGTTATGTCCTTCTGTCCGTCTGTCAGTCCGTCTGTCAGTCCGTCTGTTTGTTGTTGGCCCGCTCACATCCGCAATAAATTACAGAGCTAAACGCTATTTGGCCTGAGTATTTATTACAGTTCCGAGAAGTTGCCTATTTAAAACCATAAAAATCAGTTCAGTATGTTAAGAGATATAGACCGATATCTGAAACAACCTTTAAATAAAAGCAAAGAATTATTGTAAACCTATCAATTATAATTCAACCAATTGGAATATAATTAATTAAAATAAATTACCATAAAATCAAAAAATATATGCCTCATTAGTATTCCAAAAATCATCAAAATCGGTTCAGTATGAAAAAGTTACAGCCAAAAATATAACTAAAAAATTAGTCATAAAAACGTATTAAGGTCTCTTTGTTATATATAAAAAATATATTCGTATATTGTATACGTTTTTGAGTGCATATGTGAATTTGTATGTGCATATACGAAACATAATGTATTCATTTCTTATGCACTTGTGGTGGAGTATATTGAAGGTTCGGCATATCTGAATATAGTATTCTTACTTATTTTCTATTTCGTTTATTGTTTTGTTACTGTGTTTTTATACTCTACACTAGAGGTGAGCGATATTTTCACGACTGCGATTTAATCACTCCGAGTAGTTGAAAAAAAAATGGTTAAAGATGATGCTGAGCGTTAATTTTAGCTGCTTGTTTTTATTACTTTATTGCTAAGATACATCATCAGGTCATATTGAATGAACAGTTTCGCTGTTGTTGAAGTTTCTTTCCTGGGGAAAAAACTTTCGGTTAATGTAGCTGTTGAATAGTTGAAAATCATTGACCGATGGGCTATAGGGTCGTTCCGAAACGAAGATCCAATTGTCATAGGAACATTGAATAAAAGTATTTTTCCGTTGTTTTCCATTACGTCACGTTTTCTTTTCACGCCCCTCCTATGAGCTTTAATTAGTTACCGTTATTTTGAAACAAACATCATTCAAAAATATTTTTAAAATACTGTAAATACTGTCATTATACTTTCACTGAAAACGACGTTATTTTAAAATCACGATATCGCTTATCTCTACCCACCACCACAGAAAAAATGATGTGATATCCACCTCTAAGAATACCATTTGATTTAGAATCACTTTCTGAGTTGATTCAACCATGTCCGTTTGGTTGTCCAAAGAATTTTTTGAAGAATTCTTAGTAAAATTTGAGCCAAGGTCGTTGCCTATTAAAATTGATTATAATTCGTTAATTATTTCATATAGGCACCCGAGAGAGGGTGTTTAGCCCATATAACTCTTAAATATGAAATGATCTGAACAAAATTTTTCAAAAGTGTGTGCTATGATAATCTTCAACGATTTGCCAAATTATCCAAGGACAGTTCATTATTTCTCATAGGTCCCATACAACCACCCCTCCAAATATCACCTTGAAACTCATAAATCGCACATATACAAATAAATCGAAAAATATTTAGTAAAACTAAGATAAAATAACTCAAAACCGTTGCGGGAAATTATACGAGAGTCGGCTCAAAATTTTTAAAACACATAAATTTAAAAGCGTTAATATCATAATAATATATTGTGCACATAAGCAAAAATAAGAAAAGCAAAGGGCCGTTCATAAATTTTTTCGTAGTAATCATTGCAACCATAAGTATATAGCGGGCGTGATCGACTGTAATATTTGTAGTTATTTTCTTTTTTCGGTTGGCAAAAGCAAGAGATAATTAAAACCAAACCTTTATGGATTTTCGGGGGTTTGTTTTTTTTCTATTATTTGATATTATTTTCCTCCTTTTTTCGTTTTATTTTATTTAAATTCATTTACATTCTGAACAAAAATGTGCAGAGCTTTTTCATAAAACTTTTTTGGTTTGTTGTAAGTTGGTAAAATAGATTTTTTTAATTTTAGTGGTTTTAAGGAGATTTTTTTTTTAAGAAGAAAAATTATATATTTTAAATTGAGTTAACGAAAAAAATGTCTTTATAAATTCGAAAATCATAATTTTCAATTTGTTTCGATATATTTCGATTTTTAGTTTATAAGTGAAGGTTATTTAACGCTCTTTTCCATTTCTGATAATATTTCTTTTTACCTTATCGTTGCTATACTCTCAATAAACAAAACGTTATAGTAAAAAATATAGCTAATTTCATGATTAATGCATTTGTAAA
>PYHX02000467.1:76217796-76238153 GCA_004302925.2 Cochliomyia hominivorax
AATATAAATTGGTCTTACTGATCTAAGAAAAATGAAAAAATGATTGACGAATTTTTATTTCAAACGAAATCCCGGTAAAAATACCAACGTTTTTAAAAGGTAAAAATATAAAAAAAGGTTTATAAAATAATTTAATTGGCATACGATTAAGAGGGGTTTTTAGACTCTCTACAGTTTCAAGTGATGCAAGTTCACTCACACGTTCACACTCTGATATACAGTCATAACACCAAACCATATAAAAACGTTTTTCTTAAAAACAACACTGAAGCACTTAATCATTCATCAAATTATTTATATTTTTGGCTTTAACTTCAACTAAAACTTTCAACTAAACCGAGTTTAATTTATAATTAAACATTTTACGAAATTTCTTCTTCTGAATCTTCAAGTTCGCATCTTAGTCAAGCAGTTTATACTTTCGTCCTGAATTTAACACAAACTGGGCTTCCTACAATCAGCACACTGTGCAAATAAATAGAAAATTATAGACGTCAGATTAAATACTTTAATTTTGGTAACAGTTAATCATCCAATCATTTACTTAGCTTTACTATTTGAAAAATAAACATTGTATGCTAAACGATTTTGAGGTTATATGCACCAAATTATATAAATGATTGTTTACATGGTTATTAACTACTTATCCCTTTTATGTTTTATATGTAAAAATAAACAAGTAAGAATACTATACCAAGTTAAGCCGAATCTTCAATAACCTCCACCACAAATATGTGTAACAAAATACGTTATGTTTTGTACTTATACACTTACGCATACACTTACAAAAGTTAATTATTTATAAACGTTTTCTTAAATACAACGCAGGAGCACTTAATGAGTCATAAAATTAATTATATGTTATATTCGACTCAAATGATTTCGATAATTTTTGGAATGATAATGAAGTATATATAATTATATATTATGGCAAAATCTTATTCAAATTTTTGTCGATTTCTAATTCACAGATTTGCGGAAATTCTTCGATTAAATTTAGAGGTTGTCTCAAATATCGGTCAATATCTTTTTAGGTACTTAACTAATTTTGTGAAATTTAAATAGGAAACTTCTCAGGAGTGTAGCAAATACTCGGGTCAAATTTCATTGAGCTCTTTCAATTATTCTGATCGTGAGCGTACTAATAACAAACGGCAGACAGACAGACGAATATAACTAAATCGACTCACATTTTGATGTGATGCAAGAATATATATACATTATGGAGTCTGAGACGATTCCGTTTTAGCGTTACATATGGTATGACAAACTTCCATGTGTGGAGGTGGAGGGTATAAAAAACATACGAAAGAAAAAGATAAGCAAATATTTCTTAGAAAAAGAAAAGCTGCTGAAAAATAGTATGATAATGCAATGTACCCGGTACGATTTTCTGCTTTATTCAAATGTTTCCAATAAATTCTTCTTACTGGATATCAACACTCCATTAAAAACAAACAAACACACAAACATAAACATATATAGTAATAGATATATTAAACTTGTTTTAAAGTATCTATTTAAATATGTGTTACTATTTATAAAAAAACACACATTCATATCTTCAAAATTATGGTACACAACTGTATATGACACATCCTTTGAAGAAAAGTGATTGCTAACAGGCATCACGGTTTCTTTGGAAATGCTGAAATTGTATGAATTTTATTTTGTTTTTATTCAGAAGCTGTTAAAGGAAAACGTGTTGAAGTATAAAAACAATAAAATTACCGTTCCGCTTTTTGTGCAGTTGTTTCCAGGACTCCCTATTTGGTTTAGAGGAGTTTTTTATATTGTATTTCTACTAGCTAAGATCCGGTGTATTTGCCGCCCTTATGGATGATACCCCTCTCCCTTCGATGATCCTTATTTGCTTTGTATGAGGACTACCTCTCCCCCTGATTCCATATTGATTTTATTATATGATTGAAAGTCAAGAAGAACTAATATAAGACAAGGTTCTTGATCGATTTAGCTATAACCAATCTAATGTGAAAAATATTATAAGGAAAAACCATAGATTAGTTTTAGGGATATATATATTGTACGTTATAAGCACTTTTATAAAAAATTGCAATACCCTCCATCATACACTCATTTTACTGGCTTGAATAAGCGAAGATGATTAATAAATATCTGTGACAAATTTTAATTACAAAACGATATTTAGGCAATGGTAGTGTTACGGTTTAGGAAACGATTTTCAACAGCTGTAAATCTAAAATTTGTTTTATTCCAACAAAATTTAATATCACAATTCATAACGAAATGTTGGAAGATGCTCTTCGCCCTTATATACCAGCAAGATAATGCTGCGATACGTTTTTGAAGGAGTCTAAATCAAAGAGCATAGAGTCTAAATCAAAGAGCATAGAATCCCAAACGTTTTCACAGATACAAAATAATATTTATCTTCCCCAAACTATGCTTCCAAATTCCACCAATATTTTTTTTTACAATTTTATAGAAAATCTGGTACATATATTAAAAAATGTTGGACCTACAGGGCTATAACTGGGTTTACAATTTATTTTAACTTTAATATCTCCAGAACTATAGGAGATACCCAAACATGTTACCATATTTTTTAGACATTAATAAAGACCATCACTATGAGAAATTTCTCTTCTTTCAATTTATAAATGGATTTGTGACGAATTTAAACAAAAAACAACATACCTGAGGTGGTCAAGTTTGGTTCACTGACTTTATCCCTGATCATGAAGGGGCTTGTGTACCTTCACATCAACTTAGAAGCACCTCTACTCTGATTATAAACTAGACGTACTGTAAGATTGCGGTTTAAAATAAAATGAATTAGAATATTTTAAACAAAGACTTAGTTGATTTAATAAAAATTTATTTGCCCACTAAACAATTTCTTGTTTGATTTCTTCTAATTCTTTAAAAAAGTTATGTGCGTTTATAGGAATATGTACCAGTATATAGAGGGGGGAACTGGATTCAAACCCAGTTTTGCGATTGCGAACTTAAAAAAAACAGAATTTATTTTTTAATTGACTAATTCTTTGCTCCAAGTTCATTCAAATTAATTTTCTACGCACTCACTTTAAGATTTATTTATAGAATTTATAGAATTAAAGTTCAGAACCAAATAATAGTTTAATCGGTGATATAATTCTATCACCTTTTTGGAAACAAAAAGTCCAAATTATTTTTTTATTTATAACTACAGATTAATTTTACTTTTTAATGGATTAAAATATTAATTCTGCGTCTTATGTACTTAAAAGTGATTTTCAGAAATGGATCTGTATGGGAGCAATAGATCCATTTCCGATCGATGTTCTTAAAATTTGGTATGTTGATTTGGACCTCACAAATTTTATATTTTAATGTGTCGCTTTTTGAAACCCTATACATCGATAAATAGACCAAAAAAGCGATTCTGAGTCGAAAAGTATATATAAAGTGGTGGTGGTCGGATGATTAGTTCGCTGCAGTCACTTTAGTGTAATATTATGGGGTTTTTGCTTCACACAAATGTCACACAAGTGTCTAAAAAATTGAAGATTTGGCACGACATTCTTACTTATTAATTTTTTATGCAAAATATTTTTTTTTATTTTATAAATATTTTAGATTTTATTAAATTTTTAAATGCTTTTAAAATTAAATTTTATTATTTATACTTTAGAATATTTAAACCTAAAATGAGAAAATACTTTTTTTAATATTCAAGATTTAAATTCCCTTCTTACATTCAATTATTTTTCTACTAATATTTTTCTTCGATTTATATTTTTTACCTGTAAGAAAATACAAAAACAATTTAAAAATTTTATAAAAATTTCATCATAAATTATATAAACATTTTATATGTCATGTAAACCAACATTTATTTATTTTAAATATTTTATGGTTGCAACTTGCAACCATAATGGATCTCTCTCACATAAAAAAGTTAAACTTTCTTTAAAAAAATATTTTCTTTTCATATTTTTACTATTTATTTAGTATATTAGGGGAGTAACATTTGCGAAGACAAGAAACCATTTAGAGTATCTATATATAAAAATTAATCTGTGTTTGTTTGTCTGTTTGTTTGGAACTTATAGATAGATAAGCTGCTGGACCGATTTTAGCGGAAATTTTCATACAATAATCATTGTACACCTGACAGTGACATAAGCTATACAAAATTCCGATAGAACCAGAGAGAGTGGTCTCAATAATTTTTTCGTAGAACTGTTTTACTGGACAAATTGTAGGACGGATAGGACCAGGAAGAGGGGTACCCCAATACAAATCAAATATTGATTATGGAATATTTAAAGAATTATAACAGCGAGAATTTTCAAATTTGGTCCAAATACCTTATTATTTTACTGAAGAAAATGTGGAACGTATAGGCCCTCATACAAATCAAAGATTGATTATCTAATATCTAAAAAACTTTTACATAAAAATTGTTCAAACTTCGTCCCTGTCTCTTCGTCAAGGAACTTTTTTACTGGACAAAATGTAGAACGGGTAGGATCAAGGAAGATATAGACAAAGAACAACTACAGTGAGAATATTCAAATTTGGTTCTAGACACCCTCTCAAGGAGAAGTCTTTGTGGACAAACTGTAGGACGAATAGAATCATGGGGAGAGGTAGATACCATACAGAGCAAAAATTTATTCTCGGATATCTAAAAGACTATTGAAGTGGAACTCTTTTACTAAACAAAATGTTCCAATCACTTTCTTAAAGAATTTAAGCTTGAATTCATTCCCAAGTTTTCTTGTAAAACAATACTACGGAAGAATATGATTCGTAGAAGTGGTCATGCAAAGAAAAATGGAGAGTTGGCCAAATATATACCAATTGTTAAACATCGAATATCTAAAAAAACATTTCACCTAGAGTTTTTAAATTTTGTCGCTTTCCTATGAAACACTTTAATTGGAATATTATATACCCGTTTCATGAAATACCTTTAATACGCGTCATAATTTGTAAAATTTCTCTCGAAATCTGGAACTAAAATGCAATTTTCGTGCAGCAAAGCACATCGGGTTAAAACTTTTGTTATATAAATATTATTTTTTCTTAAAATCTTTACCCCCTTAATGTAAATATTTTCCTTTTTTGTAAATTTATATAAATTTTAAGTTACGCAACATAATACCTTTCATTGGTAATTTTTATTGTATTAAGTATATACACACATACACATGCATTCACTTAAATACATAATTGCATCCTTGCAACCAACAATAATAAAAAAATATGATAAGAAAAAGGAAAGTAAAATCTAAACACAATATTTTCACCACAATTTTATAGCAACAATTTCAATGGAACTGATATTTAAATTTATTAAGTAGAAAATTTTTGAAATAAAACCGGATAAAAACTATTAAGGTAAAATTTTTAACCAAAATTCTTAGTTTTGGTAAATTTGGTAAATTCAAATGCAAGTAATCGATACATTTTCGATTTAGTCGATTAAAACATAATACCATTCTCTAAATGAATTAACAGGTGCAATAAGAAGATAAAACATGTAAGATTCGTATATACGGCTACGCTAAGTCTCCATTACCCTTTACCACAAATGCGTGTGAATTAGTATTTTGGCAAAATTATATTCTAATTGGTCGATTTATTACTGACAATTATCGAAAAATATTCGCTTGAATATAGAGGTTGTCTCAGATATCTCTTATAATATGCTGATGCGATTTTAATGGTTTTAGTAACAAAAACTCGAATTTCATTGAGCTTTGTGGATGTGAGCGTACCAACAACAGCAGACACGCAGATAGACAGACGAATATATCTAAATCGACCCTGTTTTTGATTTCATGCAGGAATATATATACATTATGGTGGTCCTTCTTAGCGTTATAACTTTAAAAGTTATAAAGCTAAATTTCACACCAGACAGTCAAATAAAAGTTATTGATTTATATACCTACAAGAGCACAAATTCTTGTCGATATGTAAATTTTTCTCCTCACTGAAGTTCGTAAGGTGTTCAGTAGTTAAGAGGGAAGAAAAATCGATTAATTCTAATGTCTTCCTAAAAGACGTTACAGAAAAGATCGGACTTATATACATTTGTCCGAAGTTGACGGTTGGAATTACATACCTTAAATGTTTTAAACTGATTTCTCTACATCCGTCGATGTATAAACATACTTTTTTAATCGTAACTGAAGCATATTTTTTTTTCTTTTTTGAAGAAAATGTCAACTGAGAGTTATAGATTATTGGTAGAAGATTCGGGTAGGACGTCTCGTCGAAAATGTGAAAGGTGAATTGCGCGGTAAAAAGAAATTTCGAAATTACAATGTATTGAAGACAAAGGGGAATTTTCAGTCGAAAAAATTATCAGATCAAAAAAAAGTAATGATTTTACTTGAATAAAATTGAGAATGACATAACCTACGGAATGTCCCAACATAATTAGTCTAAATCGTAATGTAACAATGGCTTTATTGCGAAAGCCTGAAATGCAGAACATCATGTGAAAAGCCCGATCAAATAAACATCGATAACTAGTAACTTTGATAAATAAATTATGCTCGGCATTTGGCGGAACCAAATTGGTGTTTTATACACTGAGTTATTGCAATAAGATTAGGCAATCACAGAGGATCTCTGACATAGAACAACCAGAATCAGGGTATAATCTTCCCTTATGACAACACTCCGCCAAAGACTTTTATATAATTAAACAACTTTTTTGAAAAACGTAAATGAAAAAAATTTAAGTCGTGCTACTTATAGTTCAAACCTTGACACTTCTGACTTACTTTTATTTAAAAAGGAGCAGAGCCCTCTCAAAAGAATATATTTCACTTTATAGCAGGATATTATCTGAAAGTTGAGCAAAACTAAAATATTTAAAATTTGTCCTTATCACAAATTTTTTTGTTGTAGAGGGTTCAAATTTTATTCCTTTTCGAGAGAGAGAACCAAAGCCCGACCATATTTTTAAGGTTTTCTTATTTAAAAAATCAGGAAGTCAAATTAAAAAAAACGTTTCACAAGACCTTTTTTGGTGCCCGATATAAATAAAGAAGTTATGAAAAAAATATAATTTTTATCGAAAAATCTACTCACTAGAAAATTTTACTTCAATATTGGACCTGAGTCGATTAAGCAATGTCCTTCTGTCTGTGTGTTGGAAACATTGACACAGTGTCTATAATAATACGAATTAAAAAAATTGGCCATCAAAATCAGTCCAATAACAAATAAGTTATAGACCGATATTTGAGACAAAAGTTTAGACAAACAACTTTTTATCATTCTTACTTGTTGATTTTTAAGTTGGATAAGTTTTTGACATTCCCAGAGTACCCAACAAATAACCTCAGTCTTACGGTTGAACCGCCATTAAGGAAATTCAAATCAGAACTTTTTTACCCTACACCACTACAACTAGTGAAGATCGTATATAAACTTTTTCATTCTGTGTGTAACAATAATAAAGAGTTATCTTAGACCGCATAATGTTTAAGCTATGTTCTCTATCTATCCGTCCGTATGTCTGCCTGTCCCTCGTTGTAACACTCACATCCTCAATAATTGAGGGAGCTCAATAAAATTTGGAGTATTTTTTAACTATTCTAATCCTATTTAAAATTGGAAAATTCCTTCCTATTTTATACCATATAGACCGATACCTATGGAAACCTCTTAAACCAAGCGAAAAGCATTCATAAAATTGTCAATTCTAAATCGATAAATTGGAACGAAATATTGCCTTAGCAATATTGAGGAAAATGTACCAAATTATTCCAAAAATTATCCAAAATGGTTCAGTGGAACAAAGTTATACCCCAAATATAACAAATTTTTTGACTCATTAAGTGTCCCGTGTTATATTTTAGATAAAATTTTTATTTGTTGCATCTTTGTATAGTGTATATGTGAGTACGTATGTATGAAACAAAATGTATTTACTTCGCACGCATTTGTGGTCGAGGGTATCCAAGATTCAACATAGACGAATATAGTAGTATATGACTTGTTGTGTTGACCCTCCTTGAAAAGTATGAAAATTGAGAAAGCTATGATTTTTCTAGAAATATTTTGAAATTTTAAGTCTTAAAAATAACTGACAGAAAAACCAGAATTTTCCACTTAGGAATTTACGCCTACAAATACATGTGTGTAGGGGTATTTTCAAATAGTATTAAGAAATCCCCTAGATTTGGGAAATTGTGTGCACAATAAGGATTTTCTTAAATTCTCAACTACCTGCTACACAAATAACAAAAGGTAGAAATCTATGATGACCTATAAGACTACCTCCAGTTACAGTAATTTAATACTAACACCTTAAGTAACAGCACATTTTAAATACTGTTAATAACGGTATAGATAATGTAAAGTATGAATTTTGTATTCTTAAAATAGTCTAGACAAAAACCTATAGAAATCTTTAAATATACTTCTCAATAAGCTTTATTGTGAATTATTCTCAGCTTAGCAAAACATATGTTTCCATATTATTCATTCATTCACATTAAATTGTATCTAACAGATACAAGTTAATAACGCAATCTGACCAACTGACAAGCCCTTAATTACAACAACAATTCTCTGCGGACCTGTCAAATATTATCGAAAAATAAACAATAAAACAAATTGTAAATAAATAAATGTGGGAGAGAAAATACAATATTGAGAAATTCCACTGTGATTAAGTCAGTGATTAGTAAGCGGTGTCTGCAAAAACAACTTGCGTAAAGAAAGAAAGGAAAAAATAATAATGAATAAATATTTAAATAAATAATTTGAATGTCACAGAAAGAAATAAGATTTATTTATTTAAAAGAATTTATTAATTAAAAAAATAACAAAAATATAAAAAATTGTGTTTAATTTTATTAAAAAAAAGTGTGTAAAAAATGTGTAATAAAAATTAATGTTAATTTTACAAATTTCTTTTAAAATTCTATGTTTTATGATTTCTTTTAGTTTTATGCTAATAACTCTCTTTTTTAGTATTTTATTTTATGTTCTTTTTAGTGTTTAAAAGAGAGTGTAAAACAGTGTTGTCAATTAAGTGTAAAAGTTTAATGCAAAAGCAGGTGCATTAGTGATAAATTAAATTATAATTTATGAAGTGATTCTTTTCTTTCTCATTTAATTTCTCAATTTATATAATTTTCTCATTTTACGATTTTGTATAAAGTCGAGAATTTAATGAGATTTGCTTTTAGAGAAATTTTGAAAGAAACAGTGCTATAATTCAATATTTCCTTCTATTCGGATGGCTGGCTGCCCATGCAAATGTTCTGGATGCTCTACAGGTTGCAATTTTTAATATATCTTAATATATCTTGATGAATATTATAATGTTAACTTTATATTATTATTTTGACCAAAGAACGAAGCTCCCATACAAATGGCATCCCAGTGTTGGTCTTTAACGTAATAAAACTCGCATATATAAATATGGTTTTAATTAAATATGGTAGGAATAGACTTTATGTCATTCCAATCCACATACCAAGTTATAGTAAGATTGGACCAGAATTCAAACCTATTTCCGAAAATCACTTTAAAGTGCATAAGTATCAAAAGTTTAGTATTGTGATGATATTTCAGATAATTATCAACACAAACCATAAAATTAGATTTTACGAGCACCAGTCCATAAGTTTTCATACCTGTGTTGGTATGTGAGATAATAACCAACTAATACATTCTTACTTGTTTTAGAATTTAACGAAAATCGGTCCATAAGTTCTAATAGTTTTTCTTAGTTTGACATTTTGACATTTACTATATAAACCCTGGTCCAATTATAATGCATAATGCGTGTTGAAGGGGAAAAATATTCTTTTGGTTTCTTTGGTTTTGATGGATTCTAACATACACGATAAAAGTATTCGCCAAATTTGACACGCTGGTTGAATTTGTTAAATGAATTGATTGAAGAAATAGAGACCATTAGCATTTTAATTAACAGTTATTATCCTGCAATCAAATTGCATAATACAATCTGTATGTTTTAATAAGCTTACAACGATCTGGTATCATTTAATATATAATAAGTTCTTTCCTACCAAAATATGCGACCGAACTTCTATTATAAACTGTAGATTTAAAATTGAAATTTCACAAATGTTTTTTGCTCGAGTTGAGAGTTCGACTTATATATTAGTCTATATCTTTTAAAACACTGAACCGATTTGGTTTAATTAAAATTATAATCTTCTCAGCACAATAAGAAACACTCGCGATAAATTTAATTTAGGTCTGTCAATTATTATAGATGTGAGAGAAAAAATATATACATTATGAGGTCTAACATAATTCCTTCTTACAGTTCATTACACACGGAATGAAAAGTTAATATACCCTCTTCAACACTTGCTGTGGTGGAGGGCATTTCTATTAAAATCCCAGAAAACTAAGAAATATATTTTTTCTTAAACTCTTAACTTCTATTTAGAACTCATTTTAAGGTCACATAGTTTTTATATTTTTTAATCACATATTTTTTAGAATTAAATCTTATTTACTCCAAAAAAAGAAATAATCATTGAAGAGAAAACACACAATTATTTTTTATAACTTTTAAGCGTTTTTTGAATGCTCATTTTCTTTGTCTTCGAATTTGACAACACTGTTTCTTAATCCATAAAACTCTTCGTTCACATGTGTGAGTAATATTCAACCAATAATCAAAACATAAAACAGCTGGCTGTCAAACTCTCTTTTAAATGCTCCCTCTTTTCCTACATATTCTGACACTCTCACTCTCTCCCGTCATCATTCACAATAGTGTGTGGGAAATTCAAGAAATGACATTCGATAATAAACTGTTATTTTGAGCAATCCCAAACACTAGTCGTCTCTTTTCTACCTGCACTCAGAAATGCGAAACAAACATAAAATTTATCTTAAAAGTGCGTTTTTTTATTTTTGTTGTTGTCTTTGCTTGTCTTTCCTACCAAGGCGGCTTTGTATCTAATAGATGGCCAGACCTTTTGCTGCCTCGATTTGTCTGTATTGTAAAATGAACAAAGCACGACTAAAGACGCAACGAATAGACGACGGTACGCGTTAAAATAAATTTGTATTAAAGAAATACAATTTCAAGTGTTTTTTTTTGTGAGTTTTTCTTTTAATTAAAAAAGTTTTCTATGAAAATGAAAACACTGAAAAAATTAAAAAGAAAATTAAGTAATAAAATTTGCGACAAAAAGAAATTAAATAAAAATTTTTATTAACGGCAATTTTAGTGGATAAAGTGAAGAAAAAAAGAAAATTTTAATATTGATTGGGTTTTTTTTACTTTCCTGGTCTTCCTCTATTCTATACTGAGGTTGTTCATATTGAAATGCGTGTGTTTGTGTATGTGTATGAGTGATTGTTTGTTTTGTTTCTCTGCTCCTACTATACATTTTCCATATATTTCATTTCGCGTTTCTCGTTTTGTTTTTCTTTCACACAGTTTCGTTTCATACGACTGGCTCTGAGGTCTTGAGTTTAAAAACAAAATAAAAACAACAACAACAACAACAATCTCTTTAGAGAAATAAAGGCCTATTGCAAACGTGTTTTTGTATTTGTGTGTGCGTGTTCGTAAATGAAAATGTCGGTGTGTTTATAAGTATGTGTATTAGTTTATTGTTAATGTTTGTTGGTGTTTGTGATTCAATGCCAAATATCCTTGCAAATAAAGAGAGTCTGATGATACATTTTTTGTAAAGGCAAAAAAAAAAAAATAATAATAAAAAAATCCAAGAAAAAGTTACAAAGTGAAAGAGTAAAAGAAATGGCATGATAACAAAAGAAATTAAAGAAAAATTATACAAGAAAAGGAAAAATAAAAAATTCATTAAAATTATAAATTAAAGGAAAATAGAAAAAATTAAAGCGTTTAAACAAAATCATACAATTTAACACCCCTCAATTATGAAAAGTGCAAAATTTCTCAAACAATTAAAAATTTGCCACCACCAATTTTTATAAAAATTATTATTACAACAACACCAACAAAAGGAAATTTCAAAAAAGAAAAAATACAAAACAAATTTTAAAACCTACAACAATAACAACAACGTATGAGAGTGTATGTATATTAAGCAATAATCAACAATTAATTGTCAACATTTAAACAACAACACCAACAACAATCGGTAGCAAAAATAACAAAAAGAAAACAACATCATTTTGATTAAATTTGTATTTGCTACCATTCAACAAAAAAAAAAACACAACTTGCTACAACACCCAACCCATGCATCTCTAATTAAAGCAAGAACAACAACAATAATAATAAAACATCTGAGCAAAAAACAACCACCCAATTAAAGTGAAATAAAATCCAAACAAACGACCAACTTCATCATCGTCATCACAGAATTTAATTTCTTCGATTTCTAGTTTTTAAAGGTAAAATAAAATTTTCTTATTGTTGTTGGTTTTTGTTTATTACGTTCTTATTTTTATTTTTGTTGTTGCTTTTCTTCGTCTTTTAATTAAAAATTATCAATATTTTCATTTATGTTTTTTTAGCTTTTCTATTTGTTGTTTACAAATATTTTTTTATTATTGAGTTTTTTCTGTTCGTACCAACCGCGCCTTGTTTTTATTCCCTTCTTCTCGTCATCATCATCATTTTTGATGGGTTTTTGTTTGCAAAAAGATGTTGTTGATGGGAGTTTTTTATGCCCTACATCACAGTAGGTTTTTGAGGTTCTGTACCCACCTTTAAATATATCGTTCGACACAGAATCACTTTCTGAGCCGATTTAACGATGTCAGTTTGTCCGTCTGTCTGTCGGGCCGGCTGTTCATGTATACGTTATGAACAGTCTACAGGTCGCATTTTTTGAGATATTTCAAAGATTAGTAAATATTATTATTTCTTCCTAAGGATGAAGATATTGGTCATGTTTGGTGCAATAATTCAGGTACCTTTCACACTAATGTTCATCCCGGAATGTGGTTTTAAGATCATAAAAGTCAAAAATATAAAGCGAATGACATTTACCACCAGTAAGTCTTAAAATATTCTAATACATTGTGCCAAAATATGCGAGGGTCGACCTATTAATTCTCAAAGGTCCCATACGAACCCCTTTCTAAATGTCACTTTTAAAGGCATGAATCCCGCATATGCTTGGGTATTGTAATACCCAGTAAAAATCTATGTGCAAAATTGTATGAGGGTCGGTTCAAAATTTCTTGTAGTTCCCATAAAACCTCCCAGAAATAGTGTCTCAAAAATATACTGCACATTTTAAAATAAATTAAAAACAAAAAACGAGGGTCAGTCATTATTTGTTTAACTACCGTTATTAACCAACAATGTGATGTAGAGTATTAGATAGTCGGGCTTGATCGAATATACATTCTTACTTATATATAATTATATTTTTTTTGCAATTTTCATATTTACCCTACAATAACTCTGGAAAATACGTTAGAACAACACTCAGTATTGCATTTTTACAACACCCAAATTTATAGCAGAACCGCTTTTAGAAAATGTTAAAAAATTATATGATTTAAAATTTTTCAAAACTATTTTAATTTAAAAAAGTAACACTTTGGTGCATTTTTGCAACACCCACTTTTAGCTTCAGTGTCAATAGAAATAATAAAGAAATTCATATTATAAATGACAACTAAAATTTTATTATACAATTATTTTTCTAATTTCACTATAGAATTTCATACACAACAAATAACACTTTGATGCGTTTTTGCAACACTCAAAATTAATAGATAATTATAAATTAAAAATTTTAGTGATAATTTCGTTAATCAACTAAAATTTTCAAAATTTTATTAAAAAATATTAAAATAATACCTCGGTGCATTTTTGCAACACCCATTTTTTACTATTCTAATATGGCATTACATATAATTTATTTATTTCTTATTTAAATAAAATTTATTTATTTTTAATTTTGAAAATAGGTTTAATAAATCTCCAAGAATTTATTGCGTTTTTGCAATGACAGTTCTTTAGCTTATCTATTTTATTAAGTATGATTTAAATATTGAATTAATTAAGATGACCATTTTAGAAGTAATTAAAAAATAACTTTGGTATAAAAACACAATGGTGGATTTTTGCTTAATTCCAATTTTTTATTAGACAAATTAATTTCGAAAATATTTCAATAAATTTTTGCAACTTCAATTTTTGCAACATCAACTAAGATTTCCAAAGTGGAAGTTATTGTGATTGTGATGCGTTTTTGCAATTTTCTATTTTGAATTATCATCACACAAGAAATTATCAAAATCGAATCATAAAAAACAAAAAAAAAAAAAACAAGATTGTGCTAGGGCCATTATTTAACCCAGGTCGCTTATAAGGATCCTTCCCGGAATATATTCTTAAGCTTATAAAACTCTTAAATGTGAACCGATTTAATTAAAATTCCAGACAATAATTTTTCTCACTGTCTTAAATATATGTTATTAATTTGACGAATATCAGATGTATTTTGTTATAGCTCCCATATAAGGCCCTGCCCGAAAACATTTTTGAACTTATAAAACTCTTAAATATAATATAATTCTATGGTGATAAGTTACAATAATATTTCTTACCATCACGAACATATGTAATTAATTTAATCGTCTCTTTCTCGAAAAAAGTTTTGAAGTATGAAATACGAAATATGAAATTCGAGATATTTATTTTTCTAACTGTCTGGAATATATCCTTTTAATTTTACCAATATCGGTCTCTATTTTACTATAATTCCCTTATAAGGCCCCTCCCGGAAAAGGATTTAAAGCTGTAAAACTCTTAAATTTAATGAAATTTGGTTATTGTATTGAATATATGAATCTAATTTGACATAATTGGTTATAACTGCCTTATAATCTCACTTTTCGGAATGATATTTTGGCTATTAAAGGTTCTTAATACCAGTTCCATTAAAATTCAGACATTTATCTAAACATGTTTAATATATGGTGCCAATATTTATGGGTAATTTCAAGAATATCTCATCAAATTTTGATGTTGTTTTTAAAGAGACCCTTTTTCCCAAATCGGTGATGAATAAATAACTAATTTTTCTTATTTAATTTTTTCAGCTCATGAGAATATTTTCGAAAATAATAATTCGGCACAGACGAATATAGCATTCTTACGTGTTCAAATCGTTTCGAGTAATGGAATGTTGTTAATATTCCTTTCACAAATTATTAAATAATTGGCAAATAATTTTTAATTAAAGAAAGAATGAAAATAATATTTAAAATTTTATATCATAATATAAAAATAGTATGATTATTGCTACTATATTATGGTTAAAATAGTTCATCATATATTTAAAGTTATATTTACAAAAATTAAAAAATAAAATAAAATCTTTTCATTGCCCTTAACAATTATATTATATAACAGGAAACATATTATGATTAAAATTTACCAAATAAATATTAGAGAGAGATAATTTGTTTATTATCTGTCAATTTCCCATAAATTTTAATTTAAGAACGTTTTTAAAAATTCTATGAAAATATTTATATTTTAATATTTTTCATATTTCTTGCAATAAATATTTAATTGAATAATTTTCAAAAATTATTGAAAGATTTTCAATAATTCCAAAATATTTCATTTTCCTCTTTTATAAATGTATTTTTACTTTGCAAAAAAAGATTTATAAACAAGAAATTTATTCCCACGATTCTTATAGATTTTTATTTAATATAAACCAGCTGCCATTCAAAATTCTTTAACTTTTTTCTCGTATCTTCTCTTTTAAAAATTTTAGCCATAAAAAAAAAAAAAGATCAGCAACAATAAACAAAAAGGAATCAGTTTAAAGGTTGTTTGAAAGAGTCGTCAAACTTGTTCATTCCATAGAAAATAAAAAACATGTTTGTTCCATGATGATGCTCCCTTTAAATTTTCTTTTTATATTTTTTATATAAAAATATATTAAATATAGGGCACCGCACTGACGATCTTGACCAATCTCAACTGTTCACTTTTGAATTTATTAATATTTTAATTTCAATTTTTGTTGCCGTTGTTGTTGTTGTTGTTGTTGTTTTAACCATATTTATTTATTTCTCTTTTTAAAAAGTTCATTTCAGTTCTTTTTGTTGTTATTTATGTATATAATTTTTTTTGCAATGGTCGTGGTTTTCTTGCTCTGTTTATTTTTGTTTTTCTTCTTTTGACTTAAAATTTATAATTTGTTGTTACTTTTATTTGAAATGGTAAATGTGTTATAACATAACGTTAGTGCTTTTACCCCTCAGAGTTCTAAGTTCCACATTAAATCACTCTTAACTAAATAATAACTATATCGTCATCATCATCATCATCATTATCATGATTGTGATTGTGATTATGATTATTATATGAGTTTTTCCATTTTATCGAATTGTGGAAGCTTCATTAAAAATTATTACCATTTGAAAGTTTGTAGCAGATTTTTGTTATTGTTGTAGTTGTTGTTTTTACTTTAAACCACATTTGGCTTGCGCCCTTTTGATAATACTGCGAATATCAGCAATAATAAAAAATTTGCTACAAAGTTTCTACACGCAGAAAAAATTATATTCTATAGAGATTTAAAAAAATGTGATGAAAGTTCAATTGAACGGAAGTTTGAAATTTTTATTTCGTACTCGCGAGTAATCCATTACAAAAGTGGGAAAATTGGTTTAGGTCGACAATATTATATATCTTATGCGATGGTATCGCCTTAATATCAGAGGCAAGAACAAATTTCAACCAACCGTCATAGTACTGGAGTTTAGAAGCCATAATCACGAGTAATGATCTTACAGGAAGGAATAACTCTTAAATTCTTAGAAGTATAACGAAGTATCTTCAGATATTTCTTTTGAAAATGCTCAGTTCCAAAAAGAAAGAGGAAAATAAATTTTCCAATAACAGCAGAGCCGACTTAGCTACCATTGGATTATCATGTCAGTTGAGATATCTTTAGTACCCACAATCGAACAGCGATTCGATTATAACACTTTAACGTATAAAAATCCAATCTACACTGTTTCATATGAAAACTGCAATGAAAATAAATCTGTTGCTTTCGAAAGGTTACACCGATTTCCCACTTCAGAATTAACTCATATGAAAATCCTTAAAATTGGTTCAGATATTATACGAGACTTCCAATTATGGGACCTATGGAGTGGCCCTTGTTACGTTCACAATGTACAAAACAAACTAGACTCAGCTTTCACTGTATATTCTGAATATGCAGATTTATTTCCATATAAATTTTCACATGGAAGGAGTGCAGTCAAGTGTACAGTTAGATTTTTTTCAGGCTTCGTCATTGGACTAATATTTGCTTTCAAATTTTATCATTTATTGATAAGTTATAAAAGTTTAGAATGCAACATTTCCTTCAGACCCATAATTTGCAAAAGTTGGCTTACTAATCTCCCGATCGTAATATATTGTGCTGAACAAAAAACCCTCGAAATGAGTTTTGATTAGAACAAGTATTTCTCTGAAGAATTTCAGGTATCTTAAAATGATTCTAACTTGTGTGTTACATTCTATGATTAAATTTCGTTAAGTATATTTTTAGAATTAAAGATAACAATCATATTATGATTACCACAACTATGTGATCCATTTTACTTTTTCCACCAAATATAAAAATGCCAAGATTTCCATCCACATTTTTTCTCCGTGTATTTGCTTTAATTTCATATGAAACTCGTTAGTTGTCGGAGATTTTTTACGTTTGTTTGAAGAGAAAGAAAAAATCTAATGAATTTATTACATTTCTAACGAGATTATAAAACAAGAGTAGTAATAGAGTAAATTGTACATAAATATATTTTGTTTAGGTTTCATTTGTAATTTAAAAACCACAATTAAATTAAGATTTTTATTGGGGAGGGCGTGTATAACTTTGCGGTTTGTCTCTGAGAAGAGGTTTAGAGGTTGAAAAAAATTATGTTAATTAAAAACTAATATAAGTGTGTAGGTTAAATTAACTATAGATAAGTGTAATAAGTTTAATTTAAATATTTTTTAAGAGATAATTTTCAAAATCTAGAAAATCTCAAGGTTGAATGAAAATTTCAAATTAAAACTAAAATTTTGAAATCTTTCAGAAGACAATAATCAATTTATGTATATTTCCAGTTATTTAAGTTGTAATTTGTTATTTTTATTCTTAGTTTGCTATCATACTATGATTGCAGCAACTAGTTATTGTTGAAAGATTTGATCATAAAATAAAAATATAACTGAAAATCATAATATTATGATAAAATGTAATTAAACAAATATTTAAAGAAAATAATTTAAATTTACAGCAATTAAAGTATATTTACAAGTATTATTTCCTCTATAATCTATAATCATAGTATGATTTAAAATAACTTATAAATTACTCTGCAAAAAATATCTCTTATTACCGCCCTAATTAAATGTTAGAATTAAATTCGAGAATAATCCTTTAATGAGCTGACTGTTGTCCCAAAAAGGGACTAAATGACCAAGCAATAATAAGCCCCTTTTCATAATTAAACTTCCTATTTTTAGCTGATCATCATTATATTTGTATTCAATTTACAGAATTTAAATCAAAACCACTTAAATTTTTCACTTATTTATAACTCAATTAAATCAAAACTACAAAAAAAATCTGCGGTTGACTAATTATAGATTCTACGAAATGTTTGCAAAAATTTTTGTTCTGATAACAAAAAAACACATTTTTAGATTTTTGGCTCTACAAAGAATAAACAAAAATACCAGGCACTTCAATTTATAAACTCATTATCGTCGTCAGCAATAAAATCATCATCTTCATTATCAGTATTATTTTTTGAAATACACAAAAAAACATGCACCCAGAAGTTCAAAGAATATAAACTATAAAACCACCACTAAAAGTGGTGAAGAGGGAAATATTGGAATAATGTTTTCAAAACTCTTAGAACTTCTTCTCAAAAGATTTAGTTATACGCGAAAATTTGTGGCTAAAATGAATTCTAAAAATTTTCCGAAATTGTCAACTATTTTGAGATATCAAAATTGAATTATTACCTCATCATTATCAAAAGGAAATTTTCAGTTATTTAACACCCCTCAATATTTAGTACTTCACTGTTACGATAAATGTTTCGAAATATTATAGAAGACCGGGTACCGTAAGCTACTTGAATGTGTACTCCTCTCATTCGTGCATGCATATTTATCATATCAGGAGTGTTTTAAACTACTTCAATGAACTACCTACAAATCCAATTTTAAAGTATACTGATCAAAATACTTCCTGGGTCCATTCATCGCTACCCCATCTCTGTAAATATTTTAAAAGGAGATTTTTTGAACTTATAACGAAGCCTTTTAACAATTGGAGATTATCGGATTAAATTATTACATGCAGCCTATTATAATGGGGTTCCAAGTTTATATCTCATAGACACGGAAATATTTAATAAAATTTGGCACAAATAACTTCTTTTATTAATCCAAATCGCTATAGTATAAAGAATGGGGATCAAAATTTTATATAACCTCACTGTTACTGTAACTACTGTACAATTTCGAATCCATTGAGGATCCATGGGTAGATTTAAAGCGCTAATTTAAAAAATTTAATTGCAATAAAATATTTAATAACTAAAGTCAACATTTCGGGAAATATATAAAGAAAAATCATGTATTTTCCTAGATTCCAAAAAAATTAAAGAAAAATCATAAAATTGTTTTTTTTTTGGTTTTTGGTCTACAGAGTCCATATTTATAGACGATCAAAAGTTAAAAATTTATTAGCAAATCTTTTTGCATGTTTGCAGTGGCAAGATCTTCGTGTGGTTAACAGTCGGAATTTGGATTCCATCGACTATGAAGTGGAGAGTTGCTGTCGACTACGCTGATGGTTTCAAGTGACGAAACTGTAAATTTTGGTGTGTTTACCATTTGCCAAACCCATGCCGTAATTCTACTGTCGTCGCATAAGTTATCACGTTAACTCCTGGCGGAGGCGCTGGGAAATGTACAGATAGATGTTAAACAAGAGTGGTGACAGATTGTCGGCCTGTGTAACTCCTAGTTTTACTCTACGCTAGTTTTGATCTTTGTTAATTCACAATCTATTACTTCAGCAAAAAATAGGATTAATAATAAAACTAATGAATTCACAAAAATAAACAGTTTCCTAGACAAAGATATCTGTGCTTTTACCGTTTCAAAAGCTTTAAGTAATGAAAACTTTTAATCTAAATAAGTTCTATAAATAATATTAATAATTGAAACTATACAATATATTTAGAGATTTGTGGGAACAATAGATCCCTTTTTGGCAAGTGGATGTTGAAAACTGTCATGTGCCAGTTTATGAATCTTTTCTCTATTTCCTTAGGTACTTTAAATTTCGTTAGAACCAAATTTA
>PYHX02000467.1:76238253-76291016 GCA_004302925.2 Cochliomyia hominivorax
GCCGAATATTTAATACACACTAACACTATCATTTTGGAAGTAATTGTAGGGTCATATTTTGGGGATACTACTCCATAAAGCCAAATCATTTGAAAATTGCAAATAAATAGCAGTATTTAAAGTCCATTAAAAAATTGTACCCTTTAAAACATAAGTGCGTATGAGCAAATTTATGTAAATTACACATCAATAATATCAAGTATTCGCCCACAGTTCCAAAAAAGTATTTTTAACTTTAAAAAAATCTGCCGGATTTATTAATTATATATTAAAAACTTAATTCAATAATCAATTTCTAATGAAGTTATTAGAAATTGATTATTGAATTATTGGAATTGAATAAGAGACACAATATGTAGCACGCGGTATAAAAAATCCAAAGATCGAATTTTGGAAAAATGACTATGAAATTTTTTGACACAGATACCTTCTTTATTGTGATCAAAACATGCTGTTGAATTTAAGTGAATTTCCTTAACAGTTGGTACTACAACACAAATACCTTGGGCAACCAACTACGTCCTCTAATCACCTTATAGGGTGTATGACTAAAATACAAAGTGTCATAAAATAAAATAACGCCAAATATACATAACATTTTTTCTTTTCCTATTTGTTTTATTAATATTAAAGATAAAATCGCTTCAGAAAATTTCTTCAATTTGTGTCTTTAAATAAGAGAAAAAGGTTTCCTTTTTATTACTTACACAATTTTATTTATTTGTTGTATATTTTTATGGTTATTTAATTATATAATATTTGGCTTTCTTTCTCTCCTTTTAAGAGGGAACTAATAAATATTAATTATTTTTGTGCTAAATTTATTTATTTTTAATATTGAGTTTTCTTTTTTAATAAAAACCACAAAAATTTCCTATTTTTTTCTTAACATTTAAGGTTGGTTTTGGATGGTTTTAGGTTTTGGTTATTTTCGCCATTTTTATTTTATATTTCAGGCCACAAATGTTTCCTTTTCCAAAAATTTTTTCTATTTTTATGTCTTTTTTTTTTTTTTTTGGAAATGTTTATATGAATTTGTATTGTTTTTGAAATGTTTTTATACTTTTTTATTAGATTTAAACCGGTTTTTAGTTGTGATTTTCATTGTAATTTTTATTTATTTATTTTTATTTTTATTTATTTTTTTTTTTTTGTACCCTACACCAACACAAGTGGTGAAGAGGGTATATTAACTTTGTCATTCCGTGCGTAATTCTAAGAAGAAATCTTTTAAGACCCCATGATGTATATATATTCTTGCATCACATCAAAATCTGAGTTGATTTAGTTATGTCCTTCTGTCCGTCTGTCAGTCCGTCTGTCAGTCCGTCTGTTTGTTGTTGGCCCGCTCACATCCGCAATAAATTACAGAGCTAAACGCTATTTGGCCTGAGTATTTATTACAGTTCCGAGAAGTTGCCTATTTAAAACCATAAAAATCAGTTCAGTATGTTAAGAGATATAGACCGATATCTGAAACAACCTTTAAATAAAAGCAAAGAATTATTGTAAACCTATCAATTATAATTCAACCAATTGGAATATAATTAATTAAAATAAATTACCATAAAATCAAAAAATATATGCCTCATTAGTATTCCAAAAATCATCAAAATCGGTTCAGTATGAAAAAGTTACAGCCAAAAATATAACTAAAAAATTAGTCATAAAACGTATTAAGGTCTCTTTGTTATATATAAAAAATATATTCGTATATTGTATACGTTTTTGAGTGCATATGTGAATTTGTATGTGCATATACGAAACATAATGTATTCATTTCTTATGCACTTGTGGTGGAGTATATTGAAGGTTCGGCATAGCTGAATATAGTATTCTTACTTATTTTCTATTTCGTTTATTGTTTTGTTACTGTGTTTTTATACTCTACACTAGAGGTGAGCGATATTTTCACGACTGCGATTTAATCACTCCGAGTAGTTGAAAAAAAATGGTTAAAGATGATGCTGAGCGTTAATTTTAGCTGCTTGTTTTTATTACTTTATTGCTAAGATACATCATCAGGTCATATTGAATGAACAGTTTCGCTGTTGTTGAAGTTTCTTTCCTGGGGAAAAAACTTTCGGTTAATGTAGCTGTTGAATAGTTGAAAATCATTGACCGATGGGCTATAGGGTCGTTCCGAAACGAAGATCCAATTGTCATAGGAACATTGAATAAAAGTATTTTTCCGTTGTTTTCCATTACGTCACGTTTTCTTTTCACGCCCCTCCTATGAGCTTTAATTAGTTACCGTTATTTTGAAACAAACATCATTCAAAAATATTTTTAAAATACTGTAAATACTGTCATTATACTTTCACTGAAAACGACGTTATTTTAAAATCACGATATCGCTTATCTCTACCCACCACCACAGAAAAAATGATGTGATATCCACCTCTAAGAATACCATTTGATTTAGAATCACTTTCTGAGTTGATTCAACCATGTCCGTTTGGTTGTCCAAAGAATTTTTTGAAGAATTCTTAGTAAAATTTGAGCCAAGGTCGATGCCTATTAAAATTAATTATAATTCGTTAATTATTTCATATATGCACCCGAGAGAGGGTGTTTAGCCCATATAACTCTTAAATATGAAATGATCTGAACAAAATTTTTCAAAAGTGTGTGCTATGATAATCTTCAACGATTTGCCAAATTATCCAAGGACAATTTATTATTTCTCATAGGTCCCATACAACCACCCCTCCAAATATCACCTTGAAACCCATAAATCGCACATATACAAATAAAACGCAAAATATTTAGTAAAACTAAGATAAAAATAACTCAAAACCGTTGCGGGAAATTATACCAAAGTTGGCTCACAATTTTTAAAACACATAAATTTAAAAGCGTTAATATCATAATAATATATTGTGCACATAAGCAAAAATAAGAAAAGCAAAGGACCGTTCACAAATTTTTTCGTAGTAATCATTGCAACCATAAAGTATTATATAGTCGGGCGTGATCGACTGTAATATTTGTAGTTATTTTCTTTTTTCGGTTGGCAAAAGCAAGAGATAATTAAAACCAAACCTTTGTGGATTTTCGGGGGTTTGTTTTTTTTCTATTATTTGATATTATTTTTCTACTTTTTTCGTTTTATTTAATTTAAATTCATTTACATTCTGAACAAAAATGTGCAGAGCTTTTTCATAAAACTTTTTTGTTTTGTTGTAAGTTGGTAAAATAGATTTTTTTAATTTTAGTGGTTTTAAGGAGATTTTTTTTGTAAAAGAAGAAAAATTATATATTTTAAATTGAGTTAACGAAAAAAATGTCTTTATAAATTCGAAAATCATAATTTTCAATTTGTTTCGATATATTTCGATTTTTAGTTTATAAGTGAAGGTTATTTAACGTTCTTTTCCATTTCTGATAATATTTCTTTTTACCTTATCGTTGTTATACTCTCAGTAAACAAAACGTTATAGTAAAAAATATTGCTAATTTCATGAATAATGCGTTTGTAAGTGTATATATTAGTTTGTATGTGAGTATGTTGTACATGTACGAAATATAATTTATTTATTGCTCAGGTATTTATGGTGGAGGGTACTGAAGATTCGAACTGATTGACGAATTTTTATTTTAAATGAAATCCCTGTAAAAATACTAACGTTTTTTAAAGGTAAAAATATGTTTATAAAAGAATTTAATTGGCATACGATTAAAAGGGGTTTTTAGACTCTCTACAGCTAAGTTGTGAAGAGAAGAGTGTATAATGAATCCAGTTAGTTATGTCGGTCCGTCAGTCTAGTAATAGTATGTGTTCAGTGGAATTTGGTCTGAATATTTATTATTCTTGGGTTTGCTACCGCATTCTTCCAATGTAATCAGGACCTAATAAACTGCCTTAAATCAGAGTCTACAACTATGCCTCTAAATGTTCTAACAAATATTGTGCAATACATGATTGAAAAGTACGCAGAAACGAAAAGTATCATACGAAATTTCAAAAGTTCCATAAGTTTCAAACGTTATAACTTTTTATTGTTTTATTATATTTAACAAGAGGGCCTATGAATTTAGTTTGGATGAATTTGGAATAAATATCAGCCACAAAAACTACCTATACTGGGTAAATTTAAACAAAAAAACTTTAAAACTGGAACGTAAGGTAAACAGCCAACAAGTATTTTCTACAATACGGCCATTGTATTGACAGTGTAACCCACTTGTAAGAAAGTGATTCTTCTCAGAATAACTTTCTGAGTCTATTTAATGATGTCCGTCCGTCTGCCTGTCTGACTTTTTGTCCATGTGAACGTTGGGAATACTCTTTAGATGCAATTTTAAAATAACTTATGAAAATGTTACATATTATTTTTGACACAAGGACAAAGTGTATTGAAATGGATGATATTTAATATTTCTGATAGCTCCCATACAAATGTCATTTTGGGAAAGTCCTAAGCATAAAGCGGTTTTAATGAAATTCAGCAAGAATAAGTCTTTTAGTATACTAAATCGGTGTGCCAAATTATGTGGGGATCCGTCCATTACCTCTCATAGGCGCCATACAACCCCATTATAAATATCACTTAGAAGGGCATAATAATTATTTTTTAATTATAATAACAAATGGTCACATTACGATAAATACAATCAAAAGTCAATGTTCGAAATTATACGAGTTTCGGTCCATCATTTCTTCTAGCACAGATATAACGCTCCAGAAAAAATCCTTTTCAAACGCATAAATTAATTTCTTAATTCGTTTTGATTTCATTATAGTTTAAATATTAATTTTATATGGCTATCTCGAATCTTCAATACCCTATACCACAAATTCAAGTGAAGCAAGTTCACTCACACGTTCACACTCTGATATACAGTCATAACACCAAACCATATAAAAACGTTTTTCTTAAAAACAACACTGAAGCACTTAATCATTCATCAAATTATTTATATTTTTGGCTTTAACTTCAACTAAAACTTTCAACTAAACCGATTTTAATTTATAATTAAACATTTTACGAAATTTATTCTTCCCAATCTTCAAGTTCGCATCTTAGTCAAGCAGTTTATGCCTTCGTCCTGAACTTAGCACAAACTGGGCTTCATCTAATCAGCACACTGTGCAAATAAACAGAAAATTATAGACGTCAGATTAAATACTTTAATTTTGGTAACATTTTATAATCCAACCATTTACTTAGATTTACTATTTGAAAATTAAACATTGAATGCTAAACGATTTTGAGGTTATATGCACCAAATTATATAAATGATTGTTTACATGATTATTAACTACTTATCCCTTTTATGTTTTATATGTTAAAAATAAACAAGTAAGAATACAATACCAAGTTAAGCCGAATCTTCAATACCCTCCACCAAAAAAATGTGTAACAAAAAACGTTATGTTTCGTACTTACACACTTACGCATACACTTACAAAAGTTTATAATATATAAACGTTTTCTTAAATACAACACAGGAACGCTTAATGAGTTATAAAAATTAGTTATATATTATTTTCGACTCAAATGATTTCGATAATTTTTGGAATGATAATGAAGTATATATAATTATATATTATGGCAAAATCTTATTCAAATTTTTGTCGATTTCTAATTCACAGATTTGTGGAAATTCTTCGATTAAATTTTAAGGTTGTCTCAGATATCGGTCAATATCTTTTGAGGTCCTTAACTGATTTTGTGAAATTTAAATAGGAAACTTCTCAGGACTGTAGCAAAAGCTCGGATCAAATTTCATTGAGCTCTTTCAATTATTCTGGTCGTGAACGTACTAATAACAAACGAACAGACAGACAGACGAATATAACTAAATCGACTCACATTTTAATGTGATGCAAGAATATATATACATAATGGAGTCTGAGAAGATTCCGTTTTAGCGTTACAAATGGTATGACAAACTTCCATGTGTGGAGGTGGAGGGTATAAAAAACATACGAAAGAAACAGATAAGCAAATTTTTCTAAGAAAAAGAAAAGCTGCTGAAAAATATTATTATAATGCAATGTACCCGGTACGATTTTCTGCTTTATTCAGATGTTTCCAATAAATTCTTCTTACAGGATATCAACACCCCATTAAAAACAAACAAACACACAAACATAAACATATATAGTAATATATATATTAAACTTGTTTTAAAGTATCTATTTAAATATGTGTTACTATTTATAAAGAAACACACATTCATATCTTCAAAATTTATGGTACACAACTGTATATGACACATCCTTTGAAGAAAAGTGATTGCTAACAGGCATCACGGTTTCTTTGGAAATGATGAAATTGTATGAATTTTATTTTATTTTTATTCAGAACCTGTTAAAGGAAAACGTGTTGAAGTATAAAAACAATAAAATTACTTCCGCTTTTTGTGTAGTTGTTTCCAAGGCTCCCTATTTGGTTTAGAGGAGTTTTTTATATTGTATTTTCTACTAGCTAAGACCCGGTGTGTTTTGCGCCCTTATAAATTGGATGGTACCCCTATCCACGTTCCTATCCGTACCACATTTTGGCCAGTACGAAAGATCTTTGGGAAAGTAATTGAAACCAATTTGAATACTCCCACTTAAACAGTTCTTTAGTTATTCGATAATTAATATTTGCTTTGTATGGGAGTACTTTTCCCCTTGATAATATTCGACCTATATTTTGATCAGTAAAACAAATTCTTAAGAAAGTGATTTTGGTCGAATTTAAGAACTATTGCTGATATAGTTCTTTATTCGATTATAGATATTTTCTTTGTGAGGGGGACACCTCTCCCCAGGATTCTATCTGCCTTTCATTCTGACCAGTAAAACAGTTACTTGAAAAATTCATTGGCAACAAATTTAAAATACTCGGTGTAGTGATATTCGTTTGTCACTAAATGTCCTTCATTTTGTCTAGTAAAACAGTTCCTTGACAATTCTCGCTGTTAAAGATCTACAATTGATTGATGTAAAAAAACTACAATTGCCTTGTATGAGGGCTAATTCTCCCCTTGATTCTATCCCATATTTTGTCTTGTTAAATAGGTCCTTGAAAAAAATATTGTATGGGCGGTGTTTTGTCTGAATTTCGAAGTTGTCTCAGATTTCGGTCTATAACTTCTTTTTTAATTTTTAACTATTCGCTTAGAACAATTTAAACAAAATGACCAAATTGGATTGAATTTGAATTATTACTGTGATAGTCAGACGGACATGGATAATTTGAAGCATATTTTGATACTATAATGACAAGTTAATTATGATACAAAAAATCATTGAAATCAAATCGATAGCAATGTTAAAATAATTGATCAAATAATAATAATAATAATAATAATAATAATAATAATAATAATAATAGTATATCAAGTATGAACTAAAAGTTAAGCTTGCTCCCGGATTTCATGCGACCAAATGTTCATGTTGCTATTTTATGTAGTCTTTTTCTATAAACGCAGACGTTGTTTCAAAAAAATACCAAAACTAAAACATATGTCTGTTCCTTATAAATAAGTATTAATGGTATAATCAGTCCCGACTATGTAATACCCTACTCCATATTGTTGGTTGTAAATGACAGCTACGAAAAACGACCCTCGTAAAATTTGTTTTTTTTTCTGAAATTTGCGTTACATTATTGCAAACTAACTCTACTCTACTAAATGTAAAGTATTCCCAACGTTTTCATTGATATACAGCCGGACAGAACGGTACACTAGATCGTACGGTATACTTAAAATTAGGTGTTTCAGTTCAATCAAGAAAAGGTTCTTATTAAATTTTTTTCATGACCAACGATGCTCTAATAGAAAAATTATTTGTAAAAATATACGCTTCAAAAGTGTGGTGCGTATTCGCAAACGGTCTTAACTCATACTTATTTTATTGGCACAATTTGAGATCAAACGATATTCTGATGTCAAAACGATATTTCGGCAGTAGTAGTGTTACGGTTTAGGAAACGGTTTTCAACAGCTGTAAATCTAAAATTTGTTTTATTCCAACAAAATTTAATATCACAATTCATAACGAAATGTTGGAAGATGCTCTTCGCCCTTATATACCAGCAAGATAATGCTGCGATACGTTTTTGAAGGAGTCTAAATCAAAGAGCATAGAATCCTGATGTTCAAACGTTTTCACAGATACCAAATAATATTTATCTTCCCCAAACTATGCTTCCAAATTCCGCCAATAATTTTTTAGTATTTTAAAGGAAATCTGGTACATATATTAAAAAATTTTGGACCTACAGGGCTATAACTGGGTTTACAATTTATTTTAACTTTAATATCTCCAGAACTATAGGAGATACCCAAACATGTAAGCATATTTTATAGGTCAAGTTTGGAGGTTCATTGACTTTATCTCTGATCATGAAGGGGCTTGTGTACCTTCACATCAACTCAGAAGCACTTCTACTCTGATTATAAACTAGACGTACTGTAAGATTGCGGTTTTAAATAAAATAAATTAGAATATTTTAAACAAAGTCTTAGTAAATTTATTTATTTGCCCACTAAACAATTTCTTGTTTGATTTATTATAATTCTTTAAAAAAGTTATGTGCGTTTATAGGAATATGTACCAGTATATAGAGGGGACGGTTTAAAGATGAATCCAGTTTTGCGATTGCGAACTTAAAAAAAAACATAATTTATTTTATTTAATTGACCAACTTTGCCCCAAGTTCATTCAAATTAATTTTCTTCGCACTCCCTTTAAGATTTATTTATAGAATTAAAGTTCAGAACAAAATAATAGTTTAATCGGTGATCTAATTCTATCACCTTTTTGGAAACAAAAAGTCCAAATTATTTTTTTTATTTATAACTACAGATTAATTTTACTTTTCAATGGATTAAAATATTTATTCTGAGTCTTATGTACTTTAAAGTGATTCTCGGAAGTGGATCTGTATGGGAGCAATAGATCCATTTCCGATCGATGTTCTTAAAATTTGGTATGTGGATTTGGACCTCACAAAATTTATATTTTAATATGTCGCTTTTTGAAACCCTATACATCGTTAAAAAGACCAAAAAAGCGATTCTGAGTCGAACGGTATATATAAAGTGGTGGTGGTATAATGACTAGTCGGAAGCTCAATAAATAATGGCGTGCCTACTCAGACAGTCGGATGATTAGTTCGCTGCAGTCACTTTAGTGTAATATTATGGGGTTTTTGCTTCACACAAATGCCACACATGTGTTTAAAAATATTGAAGATTTGGCACGGCATTCTTACTTATTGATTTTTTATGCAAAATATTTTTTATTTTATAAATATTTGAGATTTTATTAAATTTTTAAATGCTTTTAAAATTAAATTTTATTATTTATACTTTAGAATATTTAAACCTAAAATGAGAAAATACTTTTTTTTTTGATGTTCAAGATTTAAATTCCCTTCTTACATTCAATTATTTTTCTTCTAATATTTTTCTTCGATTTATATTTTTTACCTGTAAAAAAATACAAAAACAATTTAAAAATTTTATAAAAATTTCATCATAAATTATATAAACATTTTATATGTCATGTAAACCAACATTTATTTATTTTAAATATTTTATGGTTGCAACTTGCAACCATAATGGATCTCTCTCACATAAAAAAGTTTAACTTTCTTTAAAAAATATTTTCTTTTCATATTTTTACTATTTATTAAGTATATTAGGGGAGTAACATTTGCGAAGAAAAGAAACCATTTAGAGTATCTATAAATAAAAATGAATCTGTGTTTGTTTGTCTGTTTGTTTGGAACTTATAGATAGATTAGCTACTGGACCGATTTTAGCGGAAATTTTCACACAATAATCATTGTACACCTGACAGTGACATAAGCTATAAAAAAATTCCGATAGAACGAGAGGGAGTGGTCTCAATAATTTTTTCGTAGGACTGTTTTACTGGACAAATTGTAGGACGAATAGGACCAGGAAGAGGGGTACCCCAATACAAAGTAAATATAAATTATGGAATATTTAAAGAATTATAACAGCGAGAATTTTCAAATTTGGTCCAAATACCTTATTATTTTACTGAAGAAAATGTGGAACGTATAGGCCCTCATACAAATCAAAGATTGATTATCTAATATTTAAAAAACTTTTACATAAAAATTTTTCAAACTTCGTCCCAATCTCTTCGTCAAGGAACTTTTTTACTGGACAAAATGTAGAGCGGGTAGGATCAGGGAAGATATAGACTTTATACAAAGAACAACTACAGTGAGAATATTCAAATTTGGTTCTAGATACCCTCTCAAGGAGAAGTCTTTGTGGACAAACTGTAGGACGGATTGAATCATGGGAAGATACCATACAGGGTAAAAATTGGTTCTCGGATATGTAAAGGACTATTGAAGTGGACAAAATATTTCAATCACTTTCTTAAAGAATTTAAGCTTGAATTCTTTCCCAAGTTTTCTTGTAAAATAATGTTACGGAAGAATATGGTTCGTAGATGTGGTCATGCAAAGAATAATGGAGAGTTGGCCAAATATAAACCAATTGTTAAATATCGAATATCTAAAAAAACATTTCACCTAGAGTTTTTAAATTTTGTCTCTTTCCTATGAAACGCTTTAATTGGAATATTATATACATGAAATACCTTTAATACGCGTCATAATTTGTAAAATTTCTCTCGAAATCTGGAACTAAAATGCAATTTTCGTGCAGCAAAGCACATCGGGTTAAAACTTGTGTTATATAAATATTATTTTTTCTTAAAATCTTTACCCTCTTAATGAAAATATTTTCCTTTTTTGTAAATTTATATAAATTTTAAGTTACGCAACATAATACCTTTCATTGGTAATTTTTATTGTATTAAGTATATACACACATACACATGCATTCACTTAAATACATAATTGCATCCTTGCAACCAACAATAATAAAAAAATATGATAAGAAAAAGGAAAGTAAAATCTAAACACAATATTTTCACCACAATTTTATAGCAACAATTTCAATGGAACTGATATTTAAATTTATTAAGTAGAAAATTTTTGAAATAAAACCGGATAAAAACTATTAAGGTAAAATTTTTAACCAAAATTCTTAGTTTTGGTAAATTTGGTAAATTCAAATGCAAGTAATCGATACATTTTCGATTTAGTCGATTAAAACATAATACCACTCTCTAAATGAATTAACATAACCTTACATAACTCAAAAACCTCAAGAGATAGAAGGAGGCCATTCGCAATAAAGAGATAGAATATGTAGGAATCGTATATACGGCTACGCTGGATCATCATTACCCTTTACCACAAATGCGTGTGAAGTAAATAAATTGATACAAATACATTTCGTCCATACACGCTCACATATACTATCACAAGTGCATATAATACATAAAATTTCTACTTAAATATAACCCATAAATACTTATTGAGTTCCAAAATTAGTTATATTTTCGTCTATAGCTTTTTTCTACTGAACTGATGTTTGAGTGCTAATGAGGTACATATAACTTAGTATTTTAGCAAAATGTTATTCTAATTGGTCGATTTATAACTGACAATTATCGAAAAATTTTCGCTTGCATATAGAGGTTGTCTCAGAAATCTTTTTTAATATACTGATCCGATTTTACTGGTTTTAGTAACAAAAACTCGAACTTCATTGAGCTTTGTGGATGTGAGCGTACCAACAACAGCAGACACACAGACAGATGAATATATCTAAATCGACCCAGTTTTTGATTTGATGCAAGAATATATATTTCACACCAGACAGTAAAATAAAAGTTATTGATTTAAATGCCTACAAGAGCACGAATTCTTGTCGGAATATAGATTTTTTAAGAGTGAAGAAAAATCGATTAATTCTAATGTCTTCCTAAAAGACGTTACAGAAAAGATCGGACTTATATACATTTGTCCGAAGTTGACGGTTGGAATTACATACCTTAAATGTTTTAAACTGATTTCTCTACATCCGTCGATGTATAAACATACTTTTTTAATCGTAACTGAAGCATATTTTTTTTCTTTTTTGAAGAAAATGTGAAAGGTGAATTGCGCGGTAAAAAGAAATTTCGAAATTACAATGTATTGAAGACAAAGGGGAATTTTCAGTCGAAAAAATTATCAGATCAAAAAAAAGTAATGATTTTACTTGAATAAAATTGAGAATGACATAACCTACGGAATGTCCCAACATAATTAGTCTAAATCGTAATGTAACAATGGCTTTATTGCGAAAGCCTGAAATGCAGAACATCATGTGAAAAGCCCGATCAAATAAACATCGAGAACTAGTAACCTTGATAACAAAATTATGCTCGGCATTTGGCGGAACCAAATTGGTGTTTTATACACTGAGTTATTGCAATAAGATTAGGCAATCACAGAGGATCTCTGACATAGAACAACCAGAATCAGGGTATAATCTTCCCTTATGACAACACTCCGCCAAAGACTTTTATATAATTAAACAACTTTTTTGAAAAACGTAAATGAAAAAAATTTAAGTCGTGCTACTTATAGTTCAAACCTTGACACTTCTGACTTACTTTTATTTAAAAAGGAGCAGAGCCCTCTCAAAAGAATATATTTCACTTTATAGCAGGATATTATCTGAAAGTTGAGCAAAACTAAAATATTTAAAATTTGTCCTTATCACAAATTTTTTTGTTGTAGAGGGTTCAAATTTTATTCCTTTTCGAGAGAGAGAACCAAAGCCCGACCATATTTTTAAGGTTTTCTTATTTAAAAAATCAGGAAGTCAAATTAAAAAAACGTTTCACAAGACCTTTTTTGGTGCCCGATATAAATAAAGAAGTTATGAAAAAAATATAATTTTTATCGAAAAATCTACTCACTAGAAAAATTTTACTTCAATATTGGACCTGAGTCGATTAAGCAATGTCCTTCTGTCTGTGTGTTGGAAACATTGACACAGTGTCTATAATAATACGAATTAAAAAAATTGGCCATCAAAATCAGTCCAATAACAAATAAGTTATAGACCGATATTTGAGACAAAAGTTTAGACAAACAACTTTTTATCATTCTTACTTGTTGATTTTTAAGTTGGATAAGTTTTTGACATTCCCAGAGTACCCAACAAATAACCTCAGTCTTACGGTTGAACCGCCATTAAGGAAATTCAAATCAGAACTTTTTTTACCCTACACCACTACAACTAGTGAAGATCGTATATAAACTTTTTCATTCTGTGTGTAACAATAATAAAGAGTTATCTTAGACCGCATAATGTTTAAGCTATGTTCTCTATCTATCCGTCCGTATGTCTGCCTGTCCCTCGTTGTAACACTCACATCCTCAATAATTGAGGGAGCTCAATAAAATTTGGAGTATTTTTTAACTATTCTAATCCTATTTAAAATTGGAAAATTCCTTCCTATTTTATACCATATAGACCGATACCTATGGAAACCTCTTAAACCAAGCGAAAAGCATTCATAAAATTGTCAATTCTAAATCGATAAATTGGAACGAAATATTGCCTTAGCAATATTGAGGAAAATGTACCAAATTATTCCAAAAATTATCCAAAATGGTTCAGTGGAACAAAGTTATACCCCAAATATAACAAATTTTTTGACTCATTAAGTGTCCCGTGTTATATTTTAGATAAAATTTTTATTTGTTGCATCTTTGTATAGTGTATATGTGAGTACGTATGTATAAAACGAAATGTATTTACTTCACACGCATTTGTGGTCGAGGGTATCCAAGATTCAACATAGACGAATATAGTATTCTGACTTGTTGTGTTGACCCTCCTCGAAAAGTATAAAAATTGAGAAAGCTATGATTTTTCTAGAAAGTATTTTGAAATTTTAAGTCTTAAAAATAACTGACAGAAACATCTTCAAAAATCCCACTGAAATATTTATTTTCCACTTAGGAATTTACGCCTACAAATACATGTGTGTAGGGGTATTTTCAAATAGTATAAAGAAATCCCCTAGATTTGGGAAATTGTGTGCACAATAAGGATTTTCTTAAATTCTCAACTACCTGCTACACAAATAACAAAAGGTAGAAATCTATGATGACCTATAAGACTACCTCCAGTTAACAGTAATCTAATGCTAACACCTTAAGTAACAGCACATTTTAAATACTGTTAATAACGGTATAGATAATGTAAAGTATGAATTTTGTATTCTTAAAATAGTCTAGACAAAAACCTATAGAAATCTTTAAATATACTTCTCAATAAGCTTTATTGTGAATTATTCTCAGCTTAGCAAAACATATGTTTCCATATTATTCATTCATTCACATTAAATTGTATCTAACAGATACAAGTTAATAACGCAATCTGACCAACTGACAAGCCCTTAATTACAACAACAATTCTCTGCGGACCTGTCAAATATTATCGAAAAATAAACAATAAAACAAATTGTAAAATAAATAAATGTGGGAGAGAAAATACAATATTGAGAAATTCACTGTGATTAAGTCAGTGATTAGTAAGCGGTGTCTGCAAAAACAACTTGCGTAAAGAAAGAAAGGAAAAAAATAAATAATGAATAAATATTTAAATAAATAATTTGAATGTCACAGAAAGAAATAAGATTTATTTATTTAAAAGAATTTATTAATTAAAAAAATAACAAAAATATAAAAAATTTGTGTTTTTTTATTAAAAAAAAGTGTGTAAAAAATGTGTAATAAAAATTAATTATTACAAATTTTTTTTAATATTCTATGTTTTATGATTTCTTTTAGTTTTATGCTAATAACTCTCTTTTTTAGTATTTTATTTTATGTTCTTTTTAGTGTTTAAAAGAGAGTGTAAAACAGTGTTGTCAATTAAGTGTAAAAGTTTAATGCAAAAGCAGGTGCATTAGTGATAAATTAAATTATAATTTATGAAGTGGTTCTTTTCTTTCTCATTTAATTTCTCAATTTATATAATTTTCTCATTTTACGATTTTGTATAAAAAACAGTGCTATAAAAACAGTGCTATAAAACTTTCAATATTTCCTTCTATTTGGATGGCTGGCTGCCCATGCAAATGTTCTGGATGCTCTACAGGTTACAATTTTTAAGATATCTTGATGAAATATTATAATATTAACTTTATATTATTATTTTGACCAAAGAACGAAGCTCCCATACAAATGACATCCCAGTGTTGGTCTTTAACGTAATAAAACTCGTATATATAAATATGGTTTTAATTAAATATGGTAGGAATAGACTTTATGTCATTCCAATCCACATACCAAGTTATAGTAAGATTGGACCAGAAACCTATTTCCGAAAATCACTTTAAAGTGCATAAGTATCAAAAGTTTAGTATTGTGATGATATTTCAGATAATTATCAACACAAACCATAAAATTAGATTTTACGAGCACCAGTCCATAAGTTTTCATACCTGTGTTGGTATGTGAGATAATAACCAACTAATACATTCTTACTTGTTTTAGAAATTTAACGAAAATCGGTCCATAAGTTCTAATAGTTTTTCTTAGTTTGACATTTTGACATTTACTATATAAACCCTGGTCCAATTATAATGCATAATGCGTGTTGAAGGGGAAAAATATTCTTTTGGTTCTTTGGTTTTGATGGATTCTAACATACACGATAAAAGTATTCGCCAAATTTGACACGCTGGTTGAATTTGTTAAATGAATTGATTGAAGAAATAGAGACCATCAGTATTTTAATTAACAGTTATTATCCTGCAATCAAATTGCATAATACAATCTAGAGTTTATATGTTTTAATTAGCTTACAACGATCTGGTATCACTTAATATATAATAAGTTCTTTCCTATCAAAATATGCGACCGAACTTTTATTATAAACTGTAGATTTAAAATTGAAATTTTCACGAATGTTTTTTGCTTGGGTTGAGAGGTCGACTTATATATTAGTCTATATCTTTTAAAACACTGAACCGATTTGGTTGAATTAAAATTATAATATTCTCAGCACAATAAGAAACACTCACGATAAATTTAAGTTAGGTCTAACAATTATTGTGGATGTGAGAGAAAAAATATATACATTATGAGGTCTAACATAATTCCTTCTTACAGTTCATTACACACGGAATGAAAAGTTAATATACCCTCTTCAACACTTATAGTGGTGGAGGGCATTTCTATTAAAATCCCAAAAACTAAGAAATATTTTTTTCATAAACTCTTAACTTCTATTTAGAACTCATTTTAAGGTCACATAGTTTTTATATTTTTTAATCACATATTTTTTAGAATTAATTTATTTACTCCAAAAAAAGAAATAATCATTGCAAGATGAAAAACACACAATTATTTTTTATAACTTTTAAGCGTTTTTTGAATGCTCATTTTCTTTGTCTTCGAATTTGACAACACTGTTTCTTAATCCATAAAACTCTTCGTTCACATGTGTGAGTAATATTCAACCAATAATCAAAACATAAAACAGCTGGCTGTCAAACTCTCTTTAATGCCCCTTTTCCTACATATTCTGACACTCTCACTCTCTCCCGTCATCATTCACAATAGTGTGTGGGAAATTCAAGAAATGACATTCGATAATAAACTGTTATTTTGAGCAATCCCAAACACTAGTCGTCTCTTTTCTACCTGCACTCAGAAATGCGAAACAAACATAAAATTTATCTTAAAAGTGCGTTTTTTTATTTTTGTTGTTGTCTTTGCTTGTCTTTCCTACCAAGGCGGCTTTGTATCTAATAGATGGCCAGACCTTTTGCTGCCTCGATTTGTCTGTATTGTAAAATGAACAAAGCACGACTAAAGACGCAACGAATAGACGACGGTACGCGTTAAAATAAATTTGTATTAAAGAAATACAATTTCAAGTGTTTTTTTTTTGTGAGTTTTTCTTTTAATTAAAAAAGTTTTCTATGAAAATGAAAACACTGAAAAAAATTAAAAAGAAAATTAAGTAAATAAAATTTGCGACAAAAAGAAATTAAATAAAAAATTTTTATTAACGGCAATTTTAGTGGATAAAGTGAAGAAAAAAAGAAAATTTTAATATTGATTGGGTTTTTTTTACTTTCCTGGTCTTCCTCTATTCTATACTGAGGTTGTTCATATTGAAATGCGTGTGTTTGTGTATGTGTATGAGTGATTGTTTGTTTGTTTCTCTGCTCCTACTATACATTTTCCATATATTTCATTTCGCGTTTCTCGTTTTGTTTTTCTTTCACACAGTTTCGTTTCATACGACTGGCTCTGAGGTCTTGAGTTTAAAAACAAAATAAAAACAACAACAACAACAACAACAATCTCTTTAGAGAAATAAAGGCCTATTGCAAACGTGTTTTTGTATTTGTGTGTGCGTGTTCGTAAATGAAAATGTCGGTGTGTTTATAAGTATGTGTATTAGTTTATTGTTAATGTTTGTTGGTGTTTGTGATTCAATGCCAAATATCCTTGCAAAATAAAGAGAGTCTGATGATACATTTTTTGTAAAAGGCAAAAAAATAAGAAATAAAAAAATAAAAAAATCCAAGAAAAAGTTACAAAGTGAAAGAGTAAAAGAAATGGCATGATAACAAAAGAAATTAAAGAAAAATTATACAAGAAAAGGAAAAATAAAAAATTCATTAAAATTATAAATTAAAGGAAAATAGAAAAAAGCGATTTAAAAATCATACAATTTAACACCCCTCAATTATAAAAAGTGCAAAATTTCTCAAACAATTAAAAATTTGCCACCACCAAGTTTTATAAAAATTATTATTACAACAACACCAACAAAAGGAAATTCCAAAAAAGAAAAAAAATACAAAACAAATTTTAAAATCTACAACAATAACAACAACGTATGAGAGTGTATGTATATTAAGCAATAACCAACAATTAATTGTCAACATTTAAACAACAACACCAACAACAATCGGTAGCAAAAATAACAAAAAGAAAACAACATCATTTTGATTAAATTTGTATTTGCTACCATTCAACAAAAAAAAAACACAACTTGCTACAACACCCAACCCATGCATCTCTAATTAAAGCAAGAACAACAACAATAATAATAACAACATCTGAGCAAAAAACAACCACCCAATTAAAGTGAAATAAAATCCAAACAAACGACCAACTTCATCATCGTCATCACAGAATTTAATTTCTTCGATTTCTAGTTTTTAAAGGTAAAATAAAATTTTCTTATTGTTGTTGGTTTTTGTTTATTACGTTCTTATTTTTATTTTTGTTGTTGCTTTTCTTCGTCTTTTAATTAAAAATTATCAATATTTTCATTTATGTTTTTTTAGCTTTTCTATTTGTTGTTTACAAATATTTTTTTATTATTGAGTTTTTTCTGTTCGTACCAACCGCGCCTTGTTTTTATTCCCTTCTTCCTCATCATCATCATCATCTTTGATGGGTTTTTGTTTGCGAAAAGATGTTGTTGATGGGAGTTTTTTATGCCCTACACCACAGTAGGTTTTTGAGGTTCTGTACCCACCTTTAAATATACCGTTCGACGCAGAATCACTTTCTGAGCCGATTTAACGATGTCAGTTAGTCCGTCTGTCTGTCCGGCTGGCTGCTCATGTAAACGTTATGAACAGTCCACAGATCGCAATTTTTGAGATATTTCGATGATTAGTAAATATTATTTTTTCCTAAGGATGAAGATATTGGTCATGTTTGGTGCAATATTTCAGGTACCTTTCACACTAATGTTCTTCCCGGAATGTAGTTTTAAGATCATAAAAGTCCTAAATATAAAGTGAATGACATTTACCACCAGTAAGTCTTAAAATATTCTAATACATTGTGCCAAAATATGCGAGGGTCGACCTATTAATTCTCAAAGGTCCCATACGAACCCCTTTCTAAATGTCACTTTTAAAGGCATGAATCCCGCATGTGCCTGGGTATTGTAATACCCAGTAAAAATATATGTGCAAAATTGTATGAGGGTCGGCTCACAATTTCTTGTAGTTCCCATAAAACCCCCCAGAACTTTTATAAACGCAAAATTCACATAAATGTTAGTGTCTCAAAAATATACTGCACACTTTAAAATAAATTAAAAACAAATTATGAACGGGGTCAGTCATTATTTTTTAACTACCATTATTAACCAACAATGTGGTGTAGGGTATTAGATAGTCGTACATGACCGAATATACATTCTTACTTATATAAAATTATATTTTTTTTCAATTTTCATATTTACCCTACAATAACTCTAGAAAATACGTTAGAACAACACTCTGTATTGCATTTTTACAACACCCAAATTTATAGCAGAACCGCTTTTAGAAAATGTTGTAAAAATTATATGATTTTGTAAAAACTATTTTAATTTAAAAAAGTAACACTTTAGTGCATTTTTGCAACACCCATTCTTAGCTTCAGTGTCAATAGAAATAATAAAGAAATTCATATTATAAGTGACAACTAAAATTTTATTATACAACTATTTTTCTAATTTCATTCTAGAATTTTCATACATAACAAATAACATTTTGATGCGTTTTTGCAACACTAAAAATTAATAGATATTTAAAAATTTAAATTTTTAGAAATAATTTCATTAATTTATCAATTAAAATTTTTCAAAATTTTAATTGATAAATTTTATCAAAAATTTTGTCAAATTCGGTGCATTTTTGCAACACAAATTTTTTACTATTCTAATATGGTATTAGATATATGATTTATTTATTTCTTATTTGAATAAAATTTATTTATTTTTAATTTTTAAAATAGTTTTAATAAATCTCCAAGAATTTATTGCGTTTTTGCAATGACAGTTCTTTAGCTTATCTAGTTTCTCACGTACTTAGTTTGATTTAAATATTGAATTAATTAGATTACAATTTTAGAAGTAATTACAAAATAACTTTGGCATAAAAATACAATGGTGCATTTTTGCTTAATTCCAATTTTTTATTAGACAAATTAATTTCGAAAATATTTCAATAGATTTTTGCAACATCAATTTTCAATGCTTTAATTTTTCGAAATGCTAAAACATTTTGATATTTGTATTCATATACATTTTAACTAAGATTTCCAAATTGGAAGTTATTGTGATTGTGATGCGTTTTTGCAATTCTCAATTTTGAATTATCATCGCACAAGAAATTATCATAATCGAATCATTAAAAACCAAAAAAAAAAAAAAAAAAAAAAAAAAAAAAAACAAGATTCTGCTAGGACCATTATTTAACCCAGCTTATAAGGATCCTTCTCGGAATATATTCTTAAAGCTTATAAAACTCTTAAATGTGAACCGATTTAATTAAAATTCCAGACAATAATTTTTCTCACTGTCTTAAATATATTTTATTAATTTGACGAATATCAGAAATATTTTTTATAGCTCCCATATAAAGCCCTGCCCGAAAACATTTTTGAACTTATAAAACTCTTAAATATAATATAATTCTATGGTGATAAGCCACAATAATATTTCTTACCATCACGAACATATGTAATTAATTTAATCGTCTCTTTCTCGAAAAAAGTTTTGAAGTATGAAATTCGAGATATTTCTTTTTCTAACTGTTTGGAATATATCCTTTTAAGTTTACCAATATCGGTCTCTATTTTACTATAATTCCCTTATAAGGCCCCTCCCGGAAAAGGATTTAAAGCTGTAAAACTCTTAAATTTAATGAAATTTGGTTATTGTATTGAATATATGAATCCAATTTGACATAATTGGTTATAACTGCCTTATAATCTCACTTTTCAGAATGATATTTTGGCTATTAAAGGTTCTTAATACCAGTTCCATTAAAATTCAGACATTTATCTAAACATGTTTAATATATGGTACCAATATTTATGGGTAATTTCAAGAATATCTTATCATATTTCGCTGTTGTTTTTAAAGAGGCCCTTTTTCCCAAATCGGTGATGAATAAATAACTAATTTTCTTATTTAATATTTTCAGCTCATGGGAATATTTTCGAAAATAATAATTCGGCACAGACGAATATAGCATTCTTACTTGTTCAAATCGTTCCGAGTAACGGAATATTGTTTATATTCTTTTCACAATTTATTAAATAATTGGCAAATAATTTTTAAATAAAGAAAGAATGAAAATAATATTTAAAAATTTTATATCATAATATAAAAATAGTATGATTGTTGCTACCATATTATGGTTAAAATAGTTTATCATATAAAAATTAAAATAATCATATTATATTTACAAAAAGTAAAAAATAAAATAAAATCTTTTCATTGCCCTTAAACCATTATAATAATATAAAAGGAAACATATTATGATTAAAATTTACCAAATAAATATTAGAGAGAGATAATTTGTTTATTATCTGTCAATTTCCCATAAATTTTAATTTAAGAACGTTTTCAAAAATTCTATGAAAATATTTATATTTTAATATTTTTCATATTTCTTGAAATAAATATTTAATTGAATAATTTTCAAAAGTTATTGAAAGATTTTCAATAATTCCAAAATATTTCATTTTCCTCTTTTATAAATGTATTTTTACTTTGCAAAAAAGATTTTTAAACAAGAAATTTATTCCCACGATTCTTATAGATTTTTATTTAATATAAACCAGCTGCCATTCAAAATTCTTTTAAATTTTTTTCGTATCTTCTCTTTTAAAAATTTTAGCCATAAAATGAACAAAAAAAGAAAAAAGATCAGCAACAATAAACAAAAAGGAATCAGTTTAAAGGTTGTTTGAAAGAGTCGTCAAACTTGTTCATTCCATAGAAATTAAAACATGTTTGTTTCATGATGATGCTCCCTTTAGATTTTCTTTTTATATTTTTTATATAAAAATATATTAAATATAGGGCACCGCACTGACGATCTTGACCAATCTCAACTGTTCACTTTTGAATTTATTTATATTTTAATTTCAATTTTTGTTGCCGTTGTTGTTGTTGTTGTTGTTGTTTTAACCATATTTATTTATTTCTCTTTTTAAAAAGTTCATTTCAGTTCTTTTTGTTGTTATTTATGTATATAATTTTTTTTGCAATGGTCGTGGTTTTCTTGCTCTGTTTATTTTTGTTTTTCTTCTTTTGACTTAAAATTTATAATTTGTTGTTACTTTTATTTGAAATGGTAAATGTGTTATAACATAACGTTAGTGCTTTTACCCCTCAGAGTTCTAAGTTCCACATTAAATCACTCTTAACTAAATAACAACTATATCGTCATCATCATCATCATCATCATTATCATGATTGTGATTATGATTATTATATGAGTTTTTCCATTTTATCGAATTGTGGAAGCTTCATTAAAAATTATTACCATTTGAAAGTTTGTAGCAGATTTTTTTTTATTGTTGCAGTTGTTGTTTTTACTTTAAACCACATTTGGCTTGCGCCCTTTTGATAATACTGCGAATATCAGCAATAATAAAAAGTTTGCTACAAAGTTTCTACACGCAGAAAAAAATTATATTCTGTAGAGATTTAAAAAAATGTGATGAAAGTTCAATTGAACGGAAGTTTGAAATTTTTATTTCGTACTCGCGAGTAATCCATTACAAAAGAGGGAAAATTGGTTTAGGTCGACAATATTATATATCTTATGCGATGGTATCGCCTTAATATCAGAGGCAAGAACAAATTTCAACCAACCATAGTACTGGAGTTTAGAAGCCATAATCACGAGTAAAGATCTTACAGGAAGGAATAGCTCTTAAATTCTTAGAAGCATAACGAAGTATCTTCAGATATTTCTTTTGAAAATGCTCAGTTCCAAAAATAAAGAGGAAAATAAATTTTCCAATAACAGCAGAGCCGACTTAGCTACCATTGGATTATCATGTCAGTTGAGATATCTTTAGTACCCACAATCGAACAGCGAACCAGGAGATTGAACGGACATCGTTAAATCCCCTCAGGATGCAAATATGATTCGATTATAACACTTTAACGTATAAAAATCCAATCTACACTGTTTCATATGAAAACTGCAATGAAAATAAATCTGTTGCTTTCGAAAGGTTAGACCGATTTCCCACTACAGAGTTCACACATATGAAAATCCTTAAAATCGGTTTAGATATTATTCGAGATTTCCAATTACGGGACTTATGGAGTGGCCCTTGTTACGTTCACAATGTACAATGCAAACTAGACTACACCTCAGCTTTCACTGTATATTCTGAATTTACAGATTTATTTCGATTTAAATTTTCACGTGGAAGGAGTGCAGTCAAGTTTACAGTTAGATTTTTTTCAGGCTTCGTCATTGGACTAATATTTGCTTTCAAATTTTATCATTTATTGATAAGTAATAAAAGTTTAGAATGCAACATTTCCTTCAGACCCATAATTTGCAAAAGTTTGCTTACTAATCTCCCGATCGTAATAGATTGTGCTGACCAACAAGCCCTCGAAATGAATTTTGATTAGAACGAGTATTTCTCTGAAGAATTTCAGGTATCTTAAAATGATTCTAACTTGTGTGTTACATTCTATGATTAAAATTTCGTTAAGTATATTTTTAAATTAAAGAAAACAATCATATTATGATTACCACAACTACATTTTACTTTTTCCACCAAATATAAAAATGCCAAGATTTCCCTCCACATTTTTTCTCCGTGTATTTGCTTTAATTTCATATGAAACTCGTTATTTATCGGAGATTTTTTACGTTTGTTTGAAAAGAAAGAAAAAAGCTAATGAATTTTTACATTTCTAACGAGATTATAAAACTAGAGTAGTAATAGAGTAAATTGTACATAAATATATTTTGTTTAGGTTTCATTTGTAATTTAAAAACCACAATTAAATTAAGATTTTTATTGGGGAGGGCGTGTATAACTTTGCGGTTTGTCTCTGAGAGGAGGTTTAGAGGTTGAAAAAAATTATGTTAATTAAAAACTAATATAAGTGTGTAGGTTAAATTAACTGTAGATAAGTGTAATAAGTTTAATTTAAATATTTTTTAAGAGATGATCTTCAAAATCTAGAAAATCTCAAGGTTGAATGAAAATTTCAAATTAAAATAAAAAATTTGAAATTTTTCAGAAGACAATAATCAACTTTAATATATTTCCAGTTATTCCTGACAAAATTTAAGTCATAATTTGTTATTTTTATTCTTAGTTTGCTATCATACTATGATTGCAGCAACTAGTTATTGGTGAAAGATTTGACCACAAAAAAATCATAATATTATGATAAAATGTAATTAAACAAATATTTAAAGAAAATAATTTAAGTTTACAGCAATCAAAGTATGTTTACAGGTATTATTTCCTTTATAATCTATAATCATAGTATGATTTAAAATAACTTATAAATTACTCTGCAAAAAATATCTCTTATTACCGCCCTAATTAAATGTTAGAATTAAATTCGAGAATAATCCTTTAATGAGCTGACTGTTGTCCCAAAAAGGGACTAAATGACCAAGCAATAATAAGCCCCTTTTCATAATTAACTTCCTATTTTTAGCTAATCATCATTATATTTGTATTCAATTTACAGCATTTAAATCAAAAACCACTTAAATTTTTCACTTATTTATAACTCAATTAAATCAAAACTACAAAAAAATCTGCGGTTGACTAATTATAGATTCTACGAAATGTTTGCAAAAATTTTTGTTCTGATAACAAAAAACATTTTTAGATTTTTGGCTCTACAAAGAATAAACAAAAATACCAGGCACTTCAATTTATAAACTCATTATCGTCGTCAGCAATAAAATCATCATCTTCATTATCAGTATTATTTTTTGAAATACACAAAAAAACATGCACCAAGAAGTTCAAAGAATATAAACTATAAAACCACCACTAAAAGTGGTGAAGAGGGAAATATTGGAATAATGTTTTTAAAACTCTTAGAACTTTATCATACCAGGAGTGTTTAAACTACTTCATGAACTACCTACAAATCCAATTTTAAAGTATACTGATCAAAATACTTCCTGGGTCCATTCATCGCTACCCATCTCTGTAAATATTTTAAAAGGTGATTTTTTGGACTTATAATGAAGCCTTTAACAATTGGAGATTATCGGATAAATATTACATGCAGCTCTATTATAATGGGGTTCCAAGTTTATATATCTCATAGATACGGAAATATTTTAATAAAATTTGGCACAAATAACTTCTTTTATTAATCCAAATCGCTATAGTATAAAATTATGGGGATCAAAATTTTTATATAACCTCACTGTTACTGTAACTAACTGTAACAATTTCGAATCCATTGAGGATTCATGGGTGGAGTTAAAGCGCTAATTTAAAAATTTAATTGCAATAAAATATTTAATAACTAAAGTCAACATTTCCGGGAAATATATATATGGAAAAATCATGTATTTTCCTAAATTCCAAAAAAAGTAAAGAAAAATCATAAAATTGAATTTTATGGTTTTTGGTCTACAGAGTCCATATTTCTGGACGATCAAAAGTTAAAAATTTATTGGCAAATCTTTTTGCATGTTTGCAGTGGCAAGATCTTCGTGTGGTTAACAGTCGGAATTTGGATTCCATCGACTATGAAGTGGAGAGTTGCTGTCGACTACGCTGATGGTTTCAAGTGACGAAACTGTAAATTTTGGTGTGTTTACCATTTGCCAAACCCATTGCCGTAATTCTACCGTCGTCCGCATAAGTTATCACGTTAACTCCTGGCGGAGGCGCTGGGAAATGTACAGATAGATGTTAAACAAGAGTGGTGACAGATTGTCGGCCTGTGTAACTCCTAGTTTTACTCTACGCTAGTTTTGATCTTTGTTAATTCACAATCTATTACTTCAGCAAAAAATAGGATTAATAATAAAACTAATGAATTCACAAGAATAAACAGTTTCCTAGACAAAGATATCTGTGCTTTTACCATTTCAAAAGCTTTAAGTAATGAAAACTTTCAATCTAAATTAGTTCTATAAATAATATTAATAATTGAAACTATACAAATATATTTAGAGGTTTGTGGGGACAATAGATCCCTTTTTTTGGCAAGTGGATGTTGAAAACTTGTCATGTGCCAGTTTATGAATCTTTTCTCTGTTTCCTTAGGGTACTTTAAATTTCGTTAGAACCAAATTTATATTTCTCACTTATTTTACTATAAATTTCAAGAAAACAGCTACAATCTTACAAAATTATTAGCAACAACCATAACAACTTATAAAGTAATATAAAACCAATTGTAGTGTAAAAAAATACACAATTTCACAAATAAATATTATTTTAATGCAGACATAATGAAACATTTTTTTTTGTGCGCTTCTATTACAATTCTTAATGTTTGCAAAATGTTTACTACACTTGTAAAACGACTTACAAATAAACATATTTCTTTAAAAAAATATATATAACATTTAGGAGAAAAATACAGCAGAGAGCAATATACTATATGTCTGGAAAGTATATGCATATATATGAGTGCTTTACTATTACTATTTATGTCTGTCCATCAGTCGGTCCGTCCGTCCGTCTGTCTCCCAGTATGAATTTTTTTTCATTTTTTCTGTTGTAAACATTTGAGTACAAAGAAAACAGCCGGTGAATAAAATCAAGCCAAAACATACTCAAACCATCTTTAAAGTACTTAAAATAAAAGAGAGCAGTCTGAATGGAATTATATATATAAATATATGTAGGTACTACAACTATACTATATGATAGTCCGTCTGTCGGTTTGCTTGTCTGTCCCTACGTCTGCTTAGTTAGTTGGTTTGGTTCACAGGTTTTTTTTTTTGCTTTTTGCTTCTGCCAGCCAGAGGTTGAATAACAGGAAATCCGTTGCTACACAAACAAAATTTTTTATATTTATTTGTTTATAGAAAAAAGTTTAAATTTACATTGATAAAAATGTATATTTGACTAAAATCACACCATTCAATTAGTCAATATGACAAAAATTAATTTATAAACACATCTTGTGTTTATTCCTTCCCTCCCTCTCTCTCTTTCTTTCTCACACCAAACATCTTTAATTAAATTTAATGAAATTTATATGATTTTCCATTTCTACAGATACATAAATATATTTTATATTTTATATATTTTATTTTCCTTTAATTTTATATTTAACCTTTGACATTTAGCCTTCCCTTCCACTTAATCACAATCCCTAAAGTCGTCTCTTTGCCAACAAATAAAAAAATGTTTATAAAAAGGGAGAAAATCGAAAAAAAAGCTTAATAAAAAAAGACTTCCATATTATCTGTTTTTCATTATCACTGCTTAACTTTGGTTATGAAAAGAATGTCTGCTGAACTTTTTATTTCATCCTGATACTCATGTGTACGAATGTATATATTTTTTATTATTGATTTTTTTACTCTCTGCTTGTATTTGGCATTTCACTATAGTGAATTGAAGGAATTAAATCATGGAAGTTGTATATAATGGCGAGATCATAACTGGAACCGATAATATTGAAAGAGGTTTATCATTAATCCGATTCACTGTACAAAATATAATACATTATAATTCATATAACTGTAAATCGTTACAAATCGGAGAATATAGAAAACTGGTAAACCCCCAATAACACAATGTGAATTATAAGATGATAAACTTAATCTTCTCGTTTTAGCTTAAATCAAAGTTTTTGTTCTGTATTTCTAGGTTGTCTCAGATATCGCTCTATAACTTGTTTGTTATTAGACCTATATACAATAATAACCAATCCGGCTAAATTATATAGAATTAATATTATAGATGTGACCGTGAGACAAAAGGTCATAGCTTAAACGACTCAGATTTTAAAATAATGCAGGAATAACACCAACTCTGGATGTGGAGGTATACAAAAATGCTTATCATCATTTATCAGAATACATACATCTAAACTGGTTATTTCAAAAAATTTATTAAGATGTGATAGTTTTTTCCGATAATGCCCTCTTTTTAGAGAGCATTATCACACTTACCTCAGTTGTGAACATTCTGATAAACTGTAATATCTGGTTCCAATCCGAAACTCTCTGATATATTCAAATTTCTGAATTTAAATTCCATAAATACAAAATTTAGTCTGCTTTAGTATACCCAACTTATCTTCACTATTTTTCCAAACACTATCGACTTAAAACAATTAATGACCAATATTTTAGACGACCTGAAATTTCAGACGAAAAAGTATCTAAATAAAAATTTTTATTAAGGAATATTGGAATTAAATAAATTTATCCATAAAATACAATAATATATTTCATTATCGTATCAAAAATTATTAAAATCAGATCAGTAAAAAAACGTTATAGGCCCAAAAATGGAATATGTTCATACACTCCTAAATCAGTGTGTATATAAGTCGCAATTATATAGATAATTTTCGGAAATAAGTCCAAAATATTAGATTTTTCTGTAACCACTATTTCGCCTTGTTCCCAAAATGTAACTCTTAAATAGATGTAATAAATTTAACGAATATCGGTCCATATTTAGCTATAGCTTCATTTAAGATCCCTTTCGAAGCAGTTTTAAGCATATAAGGGTCTTAAATTTTTAATATATTTTTTAATTGTACTTAATATACATAGTTTATTTCATATTGTTCCATATTTGTATAATGGCTTTCTTATAAGGCCCCTTATCGGAATAAGGTTTGAGTTTAGTCTAAACTCTTACTCAGTTTTTTGAATTTCGGCACAAAACTTTTCCTACTGTCCTACTGATCCATATTTGTTTATAACTTTCTTATATAGCATAATTCTAGAATGGGGTTTTAAATGTATAAAACTCTAAACATATGTATCTCATAAGATGATTATCGGGCCATTTTCGGTTATAATACAAAGTTTTTTAGGATTAATAGGTAATTAACTATGGAACACATCTATCGAAATTTTAATAATTATCTGTCTTCAATATATGTAGTTATCTCCAACTTTTCAAAATAGGTCATTGAAAACTGAGGCCTTATTCAATATTTACAGAGAATTTTTTTAAATATATAATGATATATAGTCTTCTTGTGAAGCTGTTTTCTATAGCAATATCTATAAAATGATTCCACAATGTTAGGAGAGGAGCATCGCCTTATAATTTTTAATATTTGGAACCCATAGCGAATTCTGAGCGAAGTTGTGAGGTTTTAAATTAAATTAATCTTAAAGAAATTTGACACAGAAAGTTTGTTTTACCGGTTATAGAAACCTATTCAAATTTGTGGTGATTGGTCCACTTAGACTCCCTACAAGTCTATTCCCGTAATGAGTTTAATTTCTTAGAGTTTTCATAAAAAATCACTTCCTGAAATCAGTTAAAGGCGCATTCAGAAAACATTCACAAATGTTATCTCTTACATTACTCTTTTATAGCGCTGTTATTATCCTAGGTTCCCTATTATTAAATCCCAACTTTATGCCAGGAATTTTATTTCTCTATTTTTTTTCTCTCTATTTCATAAAAGTTGCATTTTATTTATTTTATTTTTAGTTATTTTTTTCCTATTTATTTGTATTAAATGTTGACTCCAGTTTTATGTTGTCTATAATGTTTACATACAATCATCATTGGAATACCGAGTGAGTTGGCTGTCTGGAGTACAAATTCAAAAATGATGAAAAAACAACATTTGAACAAAAATCAAAATAAAATAACAACTATTTAGTGAGCTAAATAAAATAAATATGTACTATTATTTATACTTATATATACATATATGTTCATTTAATCATACACATACTAAAATTACCTTCATATCGACTCACATCTATAGAGCTCCTCTAGTTAAACAAATACATATAAACAAATAAATGTTAACATGAGTTAAATATTTAACTAAACATTTACGATTTAGCATCTAACTAAAGAAAGTTTATACACAAAAAATTAACACATACATACACATGTTTGTTGGTGGGGGAAAAAAAGTTTAGTTAACACATGATTATAGAGTTGGAAGAAAAACATAGATTTCCATTGACTAGAGAGAGAGATTATAACAGAAGGTACTTATGGTAAAGTTAATACGCCCACTATTTTTTTGGAAAAGTATTGGCAGTGAAGATATTTAAGGATTATTTAAATTATTCCCAACCAATACTAGATACCGATGAGATAATGAAATTTGGTAAAAATCGATATAAAATATTTTTAGCTCACCTTTGTTATAGCTTAGATCCTTTTAGCTCCTTTCTGACTATTACTTATTTAAGTTGATGAAAATAGCCTCTATTATAATTCGTCAGAAATTGTCATGATTAATCCTTAATCTCAAAACCGGAGCAGGTCTCTTAAGTTAAAATCTGTATACCATCAGAAGGATGGAAAAGTTGTGACTCACAATGGACAATGTTTAAAATAATGTGTGAAATTATTTACACTATACAAACATAGGTACTTTGGATAATGTTCTCCCCAATTTTATGTATACCGTTCAACTCAGAATCACTTTTTAAGTCAATTTTACCACATCTGTCCGTCGGCTAGAGCTTTTAATTGAAATACAGATCGTAGTTAAAAAGATATCTTGATGAAATTTGACACGTAGTATTTTTTTTTTTTTTTTGCATAAAGGCGGAACCTATTGAAACTATTCCAACTTATCTGATATTTTAAATAGGCCCTTTACAAATGTTACCCGAAATAAAAACAATTTTTATAAGTTTTGGGTCTATTTTAACGTATAATATTTATAAACAATGAGTCAGATTTAACAATTATCGGCCAATATTCTCATAGGTCTATGTAAAGCCCTCATATAACTTGTATTGTAGTTATATTGTCTTTTATAAATGGGAATCGATGTCCTAAAAATATCGAAAGTTTTTCCACAGATCTCATATATAACTTCACTACAGAAAAATTTCAAACGCATAAATCTCATACAAATATTTGTACTGAACACTTTAGCAGAAATAAAAAAAAACAATTTATACGAGGATCGTTACATAATATTTCTTAATTAAAACAAAAAAAACAAGTAAGCATGCTTCATTCACAAATGCATGTGACGTAAATACATTATATATCATATCATATACATTCACACATACACATATAAGCCGGAACTCTCCATGAATCATGAAATTATTTATATTTTCGGCTGTAACTTACTTTCTACTTAATCGATTTTGATAAATTTTGAAATAATAGTGAAGTACAAATAACTTTATATCACATCAAAAGTTCATTATAAATTGTCTATTTATAATTGACACTTTTACGAAAGACATAGACAGTCATATCTAAATCGACTCAGATTTTGAATTGATGCAAAAATATGAGAGATGCCTTCTTAGCGTTAACATAACTAACTTTTAATTGTGGTGGAATAGAGAGTATAAAAAGGCCATTATTAACTCTTATATCTAATTGTTTAAATAATTTTGAAATAATTAATATAAAAACAATCAACTTTATTTCTACTGATTTTGTTGTTTTATGGGATAAAATACTGGATTTTCATTATTTAATTTATTAATAATTTAAAGCTTTTAAACAATTTTAGATATTTAAATATTATTATTATTTTTTTTTAAAGAGTGTGTTTTTGTTTTAGAATTTTTAAAAATTTATTTCAAATTCATTTTTTTGCTAAAAATAAATTATTGTTGATTTTACAGCAGACTTGTTAAGAGTGCATCTGTTTTACACCACAAAGTAACTGATAATAATGGTGATGATAATAACGATGATACTTATAAAGTCTGTATGTCTGTCTGTCGCTCTGTTTGTCTATTTGCATTGTTGTAGCAAAAAAGAAAAGAAAAAAACAGACACAAATCTGAAGGTTTTTTGTTTTATTACTTCAGATTTTTGTTTCATTTTATTTGTTACATTTTTTTCATTTTTTGCATATTTTTTTTTGTCTAACAATGACTGTAAAAAAAATAAATAAAACGTCTGACTGTTGTAAAATATTTTACAACAATATATATTTGTTTTTTTTAATATTTAAAAATAAAATAATAAAAATTTCCATATAACAGAACAAATTTTATTTTTTCTACTTTAATTTCAGATTTTGTTTCCTTGTGGTTCAATGGCCCCTTTTGCAAACAAAAGTCCATAGATAAATCTGGTTGGTTGGCTGTCTGGTTTTATATACACTTTATTTCTTAATATACATTTTTGTAAGTTTTCTTTACTTTACTTTATATCCATAACCATCCATATATCCATTTAGCCATATATACGTATGTATGTTGTATGTATGTCGAGATTTAGTAGTTTTGTAAAACAAAATTCAAATTCAAATTTCCATTTAGTTGTTTAAGTTTTCTTAACGATTCATGAAATCAACAAACAAGCATCTGTCTTTGGTCCAGTTTTATATCTTTTACTTTTGGAAAAATCATATTTACACTCATCCATCTTAAAACTCTTAACTTTAATTTACAAGTCAAATACATAGAGAGAAAAAGTCGTTTTTAAAATTTGCAATATTTTTCAAATTGGTTAGTAGAATATTATTAACCATATTATGGTTGTGAGAATTATTCTTAAGCTTTGGCAAACATGTTATGATTTCAGCAAACATAAATAATGTTTGACGTAATAATTATATAATTAGTACAGTACAATAGTGCAATCATATTATATTGACAGTTATTAGTGACGAATTTTATATCAGTAAGACAAGTTGGGTTAGGTTGAAGAGAGGTGTCCAACTCTGTAAAAAAGGTCTCATGCTCATTGTCATACATGTAAGCCTCTATTTCTACTTCTTTCCACTCGAAGTCTGGAAAAGTGTTTTACACCCGAACAATAAATGGAATTCCGTATCTTGTATGTATTTGATCAAGACCTTCCAATCCACTCCACTAAGTAGTTTTCCAGTCCAGTTTTCTCAGCTTACTTTTATTTAAATCCAATATACTTAAGGTTTTCCTCTCATCTGGATCATCCCAAAGTATTTTTGAAACTTATTTGTTATTCCATAGCGCTCTTTCATCCACCCTTTTAGCCTGGTCCTTAATGCACTTGTATCTAAGAGTTCTCTAGCTACAACTTCTAGATTATTCCTCGTTCCTAGTTCTTTGGAGTATTCGTTGATAGCGTCTTTACTTCTTATCCTTAGAATATCTTTGATCGCAATTTAGCTATCAATAATGATATCCAAATACCCGATTATTGCCAACGAAATGGGAAGTACCTCCGCTAGGGAAAGCAAGTAGGAGGAATAATCTTGTTCTTCTATTTAAATACATAGTCGTGACCTATTTTTCAACGGGCATACGTGCCATGTTTCCGTTTAATAAGGAAACAAATATTGGTTAGAAAAGAGAGGGTTGGGATATAGACTATATTCTTATCGTCGACTTTCCAAACAGTTTTGGACCAGTCTTGTAACATGCAAGGTATTTTGATCAATGAAAACAACTGATAGTGAAAGCAGTGAATCAAGACTTCCTTTCTACTTTTTGCTAAATAGTTTCTGACAGGTCTTGTAACTTCATTTTATATCTGTCGAAACAAATGATACTCCATAAGAGCAAGATTTGAATTATCAAAAGGATGGGCCGAATTTCCCAACCTCTGTTTTTGAAATAATTTATGATCAGCTTCAGGACCGAGTTTTGACAAGTCTGCACAATAACCAATTCACTTCGGTATAAAATATTCGTGATCGTCTGACACGATTTCAACAGCCCACAATAAAAAGGTCGTTGAGTTTTGTCCCGACTGGGACAGAACTATTCTTAAATGCCTTTTTGCGATTGAATTACTTTATAGAGTCAATTTTTCAACATTTTTTGACTCCGTGAATCCCAATGGAAATACAAGTTATTAAAGTTTGACATCAATCTTCATCAAGTGATGCTTCAAATAACTTATTTTAGGTTTTTTGACTTCCTTCTGATTTGGAAACGAAAATCACCTTTGTTGTATGAGTTACGCAGTTCTTGGAATTTAATCGCTGAGGAAAAAACTTATGTTTAAGATCCTTCAAAATATCATATTTATTATTAATGATACAAACCACATTTGATAGTGACGTCATATGTTATCCAAATCGATGTTATTAACTTCACAATATTTCCTTGAAAACTTCTTAACTTTATTTTTTCTCTAAGTGTAGCGAAACGAAGCCCCAAATCGAAAAGAAAGAGAAAATTGAAACGAAAGAAAAACTACAATAATAAAATTGAAAAACTAAAAATACAAAAATTTTTCTCTTTTAAGTCAACAATCAAGCTGACAAGTTACTTGGGAAAATGTGTTTGTTACGAATTCCAAAGAAATAATTAATGGTCCGTTAAATGTGTCGTCTATTTAAACCGTATTATCTGTTACCAATTCATTGCCCCTCAATTGTAAATGTTGGCGGATTTTTGTTTGCTACAGACTTTTATTTTTGAAATGAAAATTGAATGGATTTATATCTCAACATTTTATGTCTGCATTTGGTATTTGTTCATTTATTTTTGTACCTCTTCCGCTACACCCGCTTTATCTTTCGCACTCTCTCTATCTCTCTCTATGGTTGCCTGGATTTTAGTGGGTGTCATTATTATTTTTTCCATGAGTATTTAGTTGTATAAATCATTTTATAAATATCGTTTCCCGTAGTAAAAGAATTTAACATAAACTTTGTTATATATGGATATCTGAAATAAATGAATGGTAAAAAATAACTGCCCTCGAGATATAATTATGTGATTTTTTTCTTCTGCATCTTTTGGTCGCTTATGGCATTAAATGATAATTTGAAATAAAGTATTAAATGCTGACACCTACACAGATGCTGTAGAGAGGAAATTAGATTTCTTTGGGAATGAATTATGAGAGAGGATTTTTTATTATAATTTAGTTATAGGACAGTTAAAATAATTAGTGATGAAAATTAAAAATAAAACTGAAATTTAATTAAAATTTTGTCAGCATTTACGGCTCATAGATGACACTTTAAATGGTCAGTAGAACTTAATTGTGTCCTGCAAGTACGTGAATAGAAATATTTTTTTAAAACTCGGTTAAGTTTACCGGCTCTTTCGCAAAAATAACTAGACGAGGAAGAACAGTCTTAAGAAGACTTTAAATTAATAATACAACACTTTAAAATTTTATAGTTATTAAACAATTATTGTTACTATAACAACCATATTATGGTTATAAAAAATCTATTTATATAATTATACCATAATTAAAAATTATAAATACAATATTGAATTTTATTAATTCATTTTAAAAACTTATACATTTAAGTGATTAATGTAATCACCGTGGTTGTCACAACCATATTATAGTCATTTTATACAATCAATAACCAATAGTGAGAAGCATTTACAGCCGACACAAAGAGCAATTTTTAGGTTTAACAATTCAAATGCAAAATCATAGGTCCTCATTCCGATTTCCTATTTTGCTGATCGAAAATAATGCTTGAGCATTACGAAAGTAACGAAAATTTTTCAAATGTTTAGAAGCAAAACTAATGACGCACAGCGGCTCTAAAACATTTTTTTAAGAAATAATTCTGTAACTTCTGAATCTTTAGGAATATTTTTATAAAAGTTTACATGGCTGATGTGTTTTCAAATTGATTAGAGCATTATAGACCTCCAGCTTATCATGGAGGCAGTAAGTGGTCCTCTTAATTTGGCTATCTTGGGAATATAGACTTTTTGAAAATTCGCCAAAAATTAATTTATAATATGAAGCAAAAAATTAAAAAAATTTTTGACGAATGTAATTTCACCTTTTTTTCTTTCAACCTAAGAATCTTCAAGTTCTAATGTTTTCATAGAAATCAAATGCATGTGTAAGACATCCGACATTAAGTTAGTAGAAGAGTATTTTATATTATGAGCTGTAGAAATAGCCATCTCTGCGAGAATGTACCGAATACAGCCAGGAAAAAAGAACGTTCAAAATATTCAGTCCTTAGATTTTATTTTCCTTTGATCGATGCATATTGAATAGGTGACACTTCAGGGTATCAGAAGGTGGCTTGAATGCAGTTTTTGTATTGGCAGACAATATTTTGAATAAACTATCAGCACTCATTACACCCTTCATCATCACGAGGGGTATATTAACTGTGTCATTTCGTTTCAAACGTCAAAAAGAAATCATCTTAGACCCAAAAAAATATATATGTTTATTCAACGAAATAAAATCTGAAACAATTTAATTATGTCCGTCTGTCCAGCTATCTGTGGTTGTCTCACAGACAGAGTTCAATGAAATTTGACTTGAGTATTTGTCATTGTCCTGAGAAGTTTCCTGCTTAAAGCTGGCCAAATTGAGTTAAATGAAAAAATATTGAAGACCTTAAACTGAAAAGTATAAACATGGATTTTAACTTTTTGGATTTATTTAAAATTATCGAGTTTCGAAGTTGGATAATGATGGATTTAGTTGAGCTTACATGACGTTTAATTTTAGCTTAAATTTAAAGAAATTAATTGAAGAAATTATAGTTGATGTTTGTTTGGATCTCGTGATATTAAAGATTTATAAATGTAGAGATACTTATTAACCTTAAAACTTAATTGAAGCCCTCGATATAATTCTCTTAAATATTTAATGAAAAATTTAATAGTCTGACAGTTTTTTGATGTCACAATTAATTTTACTAACAGTTACACACTCTTTTTTAGATCACACATTTCTCTTTTATTTGGGAAATAATAATTTTCATCCACAATTTCACAAAAATTTTACCCTTAAAAAAGACATCAAATATTTTATGTTTATTTAGCATAAAATATTTAATTAACACTATAAACTCTTCCAATTTCCCAAATAATAAAAAATTAAAAAGTAAAATGTCAATTAAGGTCGTCTATATTATTAAATTAAATATTGGAGTTTTTTACAGAAAAAAACCCAAAATTAAATTTTTCCTCTACGTATTCAAACAAATTCATACAAATTACATTAAACCATGAAAATTTCATTAAAAATTAATTTTTCTCTTCTCTCGAAAAGAAAAAAAACACAATTCGAAAAAATCCCAAAATCAGCGTTTACATTGCAGAGCGTTAAACCCCTCAATGACTACTTAACACGTAAATTAAAGGCGCTTAAAGAACTTCTTTTCATTTTATGACAGAAAGAATTTTTCTTTACTGATATTTCTTTATTTCTACTTGAGTGTGGGTGTATGTGTGTATGCGTACTTGTATTGTATTTGTATACATTAAAAATAAAATGTGTTTTAAGTCTGTAAACAGAGACATTGGCAAACGTTTGGTTGGACAAAAGAATATAAAGGAAAGGAAAAAAATCAACCTCGTCCGATTGCTTCCTCTACTCAACTCATTTTCATTATTTTTGCATTTACGTATTTTGTTTGTATTTGAAGATAAAAAAGGTAAAAAAGAATCAAAATGATGGCGTTTATATGATTGTATACATTTGTGAAGGACAATGCATAAGTAAACAAAAAATTGTGCTGCTGCTGCTTTAATTTCTTCCTTTTGGTCTTTTCCATAGAAGATTAAAACGGATTTCCATAATATTTTTGCATACTTTTGAAATAAATAAAGAAAGAATGAAGAAAACACAGCAAAATTATACATTTGTATATTTTATAAATTTGTATGAGATGATTAAGGTTATGTAGCTGTACATTAGGTAAGGAAGATTGTCAAGGTTATAATGGACTAAGACACAATTTAGTTTAGTTCTACTTCAGTTCTAATTTAATTCAAGTTCAGTTCTATTTCAGCTCAAGTTTAGTTCTAGTTCAGCGCTACTTCAGTTCAAGTTCAGTTCTATTTCAGTTCTAATTCAGTGTAATCGGTTTAATTCAGTTCAAGTTCCCTTCTAGATCTTTATTAAAACTATAGTCTGCACTATAATCGAGAATATAGTGTTATCTATAGTTGAGATTATAGTCTAATCTATAGATCAGTCAATCTAAGTCTGATCTATAAATGAATTTATAGCCTGATCTACAGAAGTGTCTATAATCTGATCTATAAATGTGTCTATAGTCTAATCTACAGTTATACTCTTATATTTAGATGAGTATTTGTATAATGGGAGAGTCTATAGTCTAATCTATAGAGGAGATATATAGATAAGTCTATAGTCTTTATGACAGCATAAGGTCTAATTTTTAACGAGTCCATAGTTTGTTCAATAGATCAGCCTACTCTCTGCTCTATAGATGAGTATATAATCCGCTATAAAGATGATTTCATAGTCTGATCTATAGATCTATAAATAACTTTATAGTCTGACTATAGACGATAATATAGTCTGATCTGTAGTTGTGACTATGATTGAGACTCCAGTGTTTATAAATTGTTTTAAAGTTCAGACTGTAGTCCATTCTATTCTGTCTATAATCTGTTGAGACTATAGTTTGGATTATAGTATTGATAATAGCCTCGACTATTGTTTAGTCTTAACTTTGGTCGATATAACCGATGTTAGAATGATATATAATCTTGACTATAGTTTAATCTCAACTATTGTTTAGTTTTAACTTTGGTCGATATAACCGATATTAGAATAATATATAATCTTGACTACAGTTTAATCTAAAGTGCAGCCTTTACACTCGTCTTAAATTTTATAGTCTTGACTATAAAACAAATTCGTCATGGTTAAAACTTAGATTTTATTCGATATCCTTTCTCTTACTGCATTTCTAATTCGTCCTTGCTTATTCCAGTTACTTCAAGTAAAACTCTTTTCTTTTTGTTCCTGTTGTTCATGCATAATGACCATCTTTATTATTAACATTAAGTACCACCTGCCGACTTTGGCTTAGAATTTCATTCTTTCTTCTTAACATTTATTTTAGCCACTCATTTTAAGTCATCAGTCACAGTATGTATGTAGGTAAATTACAAATGTGTGTGTGTATATATGTATGTTAGCATATAAAATGTGAATGTAGATTTAAATGTAGGTAGTTGAAAGTTAGTTACTGCAACACCATCCACATAAATATAATAATAAATACTTGTATTTAAATACTTTTATAATTTTTACAGGTATAAAGAAACAACAAAAGTCAACAACAACCTTCAGTGTTAATATTACAGTGTCGTTGCATATTTATTTAAGAATTTTTGTCACTTTATTGTATTTCGAGTGTTTTGTGTAGCATTTTGTGAAATTTGAAAAGACATTTTTGTGTTGAATTTTTTTGTGTGAGAAATGTAAAGCTGACGTTTGTTGGTGATTATTAACATTAACAACGTTATTATATGAATTGTAAATTTTTCTTTAGATAAAATTATTCATTATTTTCATAAAATGTATGAATGTGTAAGTACTTACTAGAATAAATTTTCTTTATATGATTGGAATTCTTACTTTGTGTGGTATTCTTTGTAGTTGTAGGAATAACTTATGCTGCTTAATATAAATCAAAATTTCTTTAATTATATAACACTGTTTTTGAACATGACTGTGCCAATATCTGGATAATTATTTAGAGTTTTATGTTCAGGATTTAATTTTGATAAAGTGACATTAGTGCTGTATTGATTAATAAGAAAACAGGAATCATAAATTATTAAATATTAAAAAGAAAAATTTTTTCATAAAAACAAATTGAGGTCAAAGTTCATAAGCCTACAGTTTTGATAATACAAAATATTTCAGGCACAAATCATTTCGTTTTCTTCAAAAACTTAATTGAATTCAATTTCCTGCATTCAAAATGTCTAAATGCTCGAAATATATTTTAAATATTTAACAACAACTTGAAATTTCTCAATATGCTACAATGTACTATGGGATAGAATCACAAAATTTTAAAAATATATTTTATAGTGTTGGGTTTTTACTCAACTAAGAAACTTATGTGTCCAAAAGTGGTGTAGATTTTAAAAGGAGATGGACCTGTTCGAGCAAAGTGTCAGAAAGCACACCAAAAACGGTAAAGAAATGGTTTCCAAAAGCAGTTTCAAAATTCAAATGTAATAAAATTTTCAATCATTTTAATTAACATATATGAATGTTAAGAATTTTTGGGTCGACCATAGCATTGTCCATACTCACGACCATGTTATTGGCTTTAGTCTCGACTATAGTTATAGACACAACTACATTGTTTATAGTCTCGATTGTAGTATTGCTATAGTCTTGACTATAGTTTTGTCTATAATATAATCTTAAGTGTTGTTCTTAGTCTGATCTATAGTTTTGTTTAATTTCTCAACTACAGTATTTTCAATTGTTTCTACTATAGTATTGTCAATAGTTTTAACTTTAGTCTCGCCGACAGTATGTCTATTGTTGCTAGTACAGTTTGTCTATAATGAACACTATATTTTTGTCTTTATTTCCGACTACAGATTTTTCTATAGTTATGACTACGGTTCTATTAATATGTCTACATGTTTGCTTATTTTGCCGATTATAGTAACGACTATAGTCTCAATTATAATTTTCCGATCATAAATTAAGCGTGACCCATTGTGCAATGTAAAATTTGTTTAAAAAAATAAACTTAATTTCATTACAATTGTCAGAAAAGTAACATGAAAAAAAACTATATCTAGACTTCTGAAGCCTGGAGCACAGAATGAACAACAGAAATAACTCTATGGATGACATTCTTGTTTTAGTTTCCATACAATAAACTGAGAACTTTGCAAAAAAATAATCCTACAAAAATATATATTAAATTATTTGAAGTATTTGTTAGGTTTTATGTTTTTGTTATTTTGTTACAGTCAAATTAAAGTTTTTACAATATAAATATTTTCAACTTTTTGGATTTTTATTTTTTTGCGAGCACATTGTGGCCTACTTTTTGAGGGAAAAATGAAAAATAATTTTGTATATTTTATTTTACTTTTTTTGGAAACTGACTGGAAGCCACTATAAGGAAATTCATTTCAATTTAAACAATTCACATGCATACAAACACCTATAGTTTTTGGCAGCCCATACTCACAAACACACACACACACACACTAACATACCAAACAAATTTAATTGAGCCAATTAAAAATATTTATGCTGAATGTAACTAACAGGATACAGAAAAAAGGAATGAAAATAGTCATGAACAAACTAAACTAAAAATAAAAAATGTAAAATTTCTGTAAATAAAAATCATAAAAATAGAACTTTTTTTCGGATAATTGAAAATAATTACAAAAATATTCGTTTTTATTGTTGTAACAATTTTATTGTTGCGAGAAAATTTAAACTCAATTTGTTGAATAAAAAAATATAAACAGATTTATTTAAATTTGAGGAAATAAATGCAATGTATTTTTATCGTTATTAAATAAATTCGTTAATATTTGCAATTATAGTTTTTATACCCTCCACCACCGCAAGTGATGGATATTGTATATATACTTTGTCATTCCATGTGTAACGCTAAGAAGAAATCATCTCAGACTCTCAAATGTATACATATTTTTGCATCAAATCAAAATCTGACTCAATTTGGATATTTCCTTCTGTCTGTCTCTTGGAAACATTGTCACGGTCAGAATTATAAACCGTATTCAACAGTTTATTTATTATTGCCCTAAGCAGTTTACTATTTGAAGCGGTCTAGTAACAAAGAAGTTATAGACCGATATTGGAGACAATCCCAATTCAGACAAAAACTTTTGCCAGTTTTTGAAAAAAACTAATTTTCAGATTAAACAGATAAATACATTTCAATTCTCTTTTAACAAGCCCAATATTCCTCAACTGCCCTTAGTGCCCAGTAGTTTGGAAGATTTACCTCTCTTGGTACATATACAACATTATTATTCATATACCACTCAAGAACTTCTTAACCATAATGTAAGAATGCAAACTCGGGACAAAAATATATGGACACATATGTCTATGAATGGAAGCAGCCTTCTCTTTGGACATTCCTTGATGTAAATGTCGGTATTTGTAGAGGCCGTTGTAACAAATGATTGGCTTTTTTGCCGTAACAGCATATTGTTTCCCATACCAGTATCTTTTTTTACGTTTTTTGGTCCTAAACCTGTAGCATTTTTTTGGAGTATTGGAAACATTAAATTCATGATCAGCAGGTCCCAAATTAGCTTTAACTTTTCCTACCAAATAACCGATCACTAAGCTAATCGGGCTGCTTTCCTACTGAATATGTTAGGAGCTCCTTTGAAAATGCTTTTTATTGTTTGGCTCTAGAAACACCATATGGACTATTCCTGCTATGATGTTTTTTGATCTCACCAGAGACACAGAATCACTTTCTGAGTCGATTTAACCATGTCTGTTCGTCCGTCCGTCTGTCTGTATGTCTGTCTGTCTCTCTGATCGGCTGGTTTCCATGTAAACGTTGTGAACAGTCTACAAGTTATTTAAGAAATATCTCAATGAAGTTTGATGCATATTATTTTCGCGTAAGGACGAAGTCCATTGACATTGACAATGTTCCAATCCTTTTGTATTTCAGGTACGTCCCATACAAACCCCGGAATGGTCACAAATGTCCTAAATATAAAGCGAAAACGATGTGCTATAATATGCGAGGGTCTGTACGTTATTTCTCATAGCTTCCACACAAACCCCTTCCTAGTATCACTTTTAAAGGGCAAAAATCTCTCATATACGTTGGTGTTGTAATAATAATTGGTAAAATAAAGATAAATATAAACAAAAATAAATGTGCAAAATTGAACCCCCCAGAAAAAAATCATTTTAAAACGCATAACTTTAAAAAATCGAAACTTTTATATAAAATTAAAATTTCAACACAATAAATTTCAACTTTAAAACATTCAGTTTTGTTGTTCTTCCGATCGCATGTTTATAATGAGTCTAAAACCTTTCACATATAGACAAATTTAAAGAAAAACCATAATCTAAACAACAACTACAACAGTTTTCTTTAAATGTTTCTTTAATTTTAAAAATAGAAATTGAAAATACAAAAATCTAAAAAACCACACAAGTGTTTTTCCTTTTACTTTGTATGTATTTTTCTTATATTTTTCCACCACTTTATGTGACACTCCAAAATAGGAAAAAAAGAAAGAAGAAAATGATGAAGAAAAACAAGAAAAAAACTGCCTCCAGTAAAGAAAATAAGTTGCCACAAAAAAAATATAAAATAAAATAAAATTCTTCTTTCCAAAAGTGTTGCAAGTGCTGGAGATGTGCTGTGACTTGATGGTTACGAAAAGTAAAGAAAAAATTATGGTTGTGGAATATGATGATGACGATGATGAAAGAACTGTAGCTGCCAACGCAGATAAAAATATAAGAAAAAAATCTAAGAAAAATATTGTTCATCTTTCATTTCACATCGTTATGGTGAAAAAATAAGAACGAAAAAATGTGAAAACAAGAAATATTTATTCGAAAAAAAACTAGAGGACACTTCAGCCAAAAAATAATAATAATAATCACAATGATACTTTGGTGTTACAAAAATAAATAGTCTTTTGTTGAAGAATAAACAAATATTAAAAATACAAATTTAATAGTTTAACTATTTGGCTATAAAATTTGAATATTTTTTAAATCTACACAAATTTTACATTTCTTTTTATAAAAAAGAGAAGATTTCAATATGGTTTTTTAGCAGCAAAAATGGAAATCCAAAATCAAAACATTTTGCCACCAGCGCCATACTTCATATACAAACCAAATAACTCAAAAAAGCATTACCATCGTTAACGTCATTATCATAAATTTCAACTACATCATTCTCCCATTCATGATGATAATGATGATGTTGATGATGAGACCATCATCTCATTTTTTTTTTGAAAAAGAAATTGAAATCGTCTAAATAATTTTAATAAAGAAAAAAAAACACTTGAAAACTGAAGAAGCCATTGACCGATCTGATCGTTTTGGTTTGAATTAATTGAAATATGATTATTTTGTTTAGATTATAAAAAAACTATATTTCATTCGGATGGAAAAATCTTTATTATTGGCTTTAAAATGAAAACATCACTAAAAATGTTTTTAAAATTCCAGACATTAAAAATCTTTTGCAAAGCAATTGAAATAATTTTTTAAATAAAATTTATTTCCTCTTTGGAATAGTAAAAAGAGATATTGAAAAAAAAGCTATTTCAGCATAAGTATAAAATTGAGATTTTAGTATAGAATTGGGATTTTAGTATAAAATTGAGATTTTAGTATAAAATTGAGATTTTCGTATAAAATTGGGATTTTAGTATAAAATTGAGATTTTAGTATAAAATTGAGATTTTGATATAAAATAGATTTTTGATATAAAATTGAGATTTTGATATAAAATTGAGATTTTGATATAAAATTGAGATTTTGATATAAAATTGAGATTTTGATATAAAATTGAGATTTTGATATAAAATAGAGATTTTGATATAAAATTGAGATTTTAGTATAAAATTGAGATTTTAGTATAAAATTGAGATTTTAGTATAAAATTGAGATTTTACTATAAATTTGAGATTTTAGTATAAATTTGAGATTTTAGTATAAAATTGAGAATTAATTATAAAATTGAAATTTTAGTATAAAATTGAGATTTTAGTATAAAATTGAGATTTTAGTATAAAATTGAGATTTTAGTATAAAATTGAGATCTGATATTATTCCTCTTTACCGTTGCAAACGGAATGACAAAGTTAAAATACCCTCTTATGCACTTGTGATGGTAGAGGGTATAATTAAATTCACATATAACAACTTCAATTTACATTTTTCTCAATGTAAAAATCATACTTATTTCAGCAAATATTTGCTTAATATGCCTTTATTTCTTTATAAAATGCCACTAACGAGAAAATCCTTAAACACTGAGCTGATCACAAAAAAAGGCACTTTTTTCTTCTCAACCAAATCAAACAAAAAAGCATTTGTTCCATATTAAAAATCAACACTTGTAATCTTATAAATAAACAAGTAAGAATGCTACATTCGGCCATGCCGAATTTTCAATACTTTCCACTACAAATTCGTGTGAAGTAGATACGTTATGTTTCGTATAGTGTGTATGTACGAAACATAATGTGACTCATAACGTTTATAATATATAAACATTTTTCTTTAGTATAACATAAGAACACTTAATGAGTCATAAAATTTGTTATGTTTTTAGCTATAACTTTTTTCTACTGAACCGATTTTAATAAATTGTGGAATGAACATATATTTTAGAATAAAAATATTTTATTCTAATCTGTCGATTAACAATTTTACGATTTTTTTGCATGAACTTGAAAGTTACCTTAGATATTGATTTATATCTTTTAATGTACTTAACCGATTTTTCTGATTTTATATAGGAAATTGATCAGGACTGAGCTCTATAATTTTTATTGATGTGAGCGTCTTAACAAACGGACAGCCAGACGGACATAACTAAACAAGAATGAAATGACTCTTTCTTAGTGTTACACACGGAATGACAAAATTAATATACCCTCTTCACCACTGGTGGTGATAGAGGGTACAAAAAAAAGATTTTTTTCACTTCACATCAAAAAATTCATTCATACATATTTCAATAAACACATCATTATTAATGTTGTTGTTATTGTTTTAACAATAAAATTCCAACAATAACGCAATGAAAAACACAAAAACAAATAAATAAATAAAAAAAAAAAAAATAACGAAATTTAAATAAAAATTTTATTGGAGAAAGAACGCAAAATATTATTTCAATTATAAAAACAAGTTAAAATGTTATAGTCGGTCAAGCCCGACAATGCAATATCCTACATCACATTATTAGTTGTAAATGATTGCTACGAAAACATTTTGAACGAGCCTCGTATAACATCTTCTCTTATTAAAGCTTATGTGTGTAGTAAATGGGAGTTAGAAAAAATTATATACCGCCCTCGTATAATTTCGCGCTTATATGTATCTTAATTTGACTTAATATGTTTACAACACCCACGTATATATGCGATTCATGAGTTTCAAAATGAAGGAAGTTATGGAAGGGTGATTGTATGGAACCTGTGAGAAATAATTGACCGATCCTCGTATAAATTGGTACATTGTTTTATTATAAAATAATACTTATTTTCGCTAAATTTAATCGTTTTATATTTTGGTATTTTATGGACTAAAAACCCCATTATGGGGGGACATATGTATGGGACATATATGAAATAATGGAACGATCATAACCAATTTCATTTGGCATTGTCCTTGTAGCAAAATAATAGTACTTGTCGAATTTCATTAAAATATGTATCTTCAAAACTGCGACATGTTCTTGGCGAACAGGTTTACATGGGCAGCCAGTCGGATGGACGGACATGTTTAAATCATTTCAGAAAGTGATTCTGAGTCGAACGGTATACTTAAAAGTGATGATAGAATTATATATTCTGCGCGTTACAAACAACTGGTGTAGGGTATAATAAAATTATAAAAAATTGTTGTATTTAAAACAAAATTAAATATTTAAATGCAACAACTGAAACTAAAAAAGGCAGAGGATAAAGAGAGAGTGAGAGAGCGAGAGCGAAAATCATGAAAATAATAAAAATCTATTTTCCCATTTCAATTTGTGCATAATTTATGTTAAAAGTATTTTAATTTCAAATATCGGTAGAAAAAAGATCCATATTAATGTTCAAAAAATAGAGTGTTGTGTAAACCACAACACAATGTCATTTACAGTGGTTTTTTGATAAATGGAAAATGATTCAAATGAAAATTAATTTAAGTTGTTTTTACTCTTGTTTGTTTGTTTATTTGTAAATTTGCAAAATTGTAAAATTTAAGTAAAAATTGTTTGGCCACATGAAATAATAAATCAATGAGGAAAATTTTCATAGGAAAATGTAGTTTTTGTAAAAGAGAAATAAAAATGAAAAACTTTGATTTTAAAAAAGCACTTAAGTTTGTAATCGGTAAATGTTCTCAATGGACGCTTGAAGCCTAATTCTATTCTACTATTTCATAATAATATGGTCTTAATTTCATCAGTATACAGAAATTTATATGAGGAACATATCGAACATTGTATGTGTGTGTGAAAATGGTATTTCGAGTAATTTTTCCACTACCAATACTTTAATTGTTGCTATGAAAAATTGTGAACCGGTCTTCGTATAATTTCAGTAATGTTTTACGGAATGACCAAATATTATTACGATACCAAAGCATATGTGAGCTTTATGGTAGTATGCGACCTATGAAAAATAACGTACCGATCGTCGAGTTATTAGACTTAAGAATAAAACATTTGTCCAAATATCTTTTAAGTTGTGACCGGCATTTTATTCACAAGATTTGCCTAAACACTTAGTCAGCCTAAAAACGGGCCGATGAATATCGTTAAATCGACACAGAAAGTGTTTTGAAATCGAACGATATACTTAATAATGGTATATCGGTTCGTTATCTAATCTGCACAAACGCATTATATTCTAGACTCCTATGATGTTCTGATGTATAAAAATGTAATTAGAAAGAATTTAATATTCGATTATGACCTGTGTAGTCGGTCATATATATTAAAACGAAACGACTCTTGTACAATTTGTGTTTGTTTAAAATATTATCATAGCAGTCATAGTAGCTTAAAGCGATTTGCCCAATTCCACGATTCTCGTAAAAGATGACACATTATTAACTAAATTACGAGTAATTTTCAAATGTGACATTGTGTCAGAGCTAAGACCATTTAAACTTTTGACCCATTTTTGGTAGACATTCGTATATGAAATGTTGGACCGATCATCACTAATTTCCATAGCCATTGTCCTAGGAAATAATCTGTGGAAAATTTCATCAATTGCAACCCTTAAAATATTCACTATCCTACATTGAGAAATTAGATGGCTGGACAAATATCGTAAAATCTACTCAAAAAGTGATTCAGAGTTCTGGCAAATAATAATGCCGCAGCAAAAAAAATTAACTATTTCTAGCACACAAATCGAACAGGCGTCAATCGGGATCAAAACGGCATAAATCGAACCGACGCAACTTGAAATTGCAACCAAGATTCGGAAATTTTTTGACAAAGAGATTTGAACAATTTTTGTCATCAAAATTTGGACAATTTTTGTCATCAAAATTTGGACAATTTTTGTCATAAAAATTTGAAAAATTTTTGTAAATTTTTTTTTACATTTTTATCGGTTTATAACTGCGTGATTTCTGAACAGATTTCGCTTGTTTTAAACAAAAATCTGGACATATTTCGCTTAATTGGTATCATTAGAGTACTAATAAATAGACCGACAAATATAAGTCCATTTTAGAATTTAATATGATACAAGGACCTTATAGTTCTCATACATAACTCCGTAAGCAACAAATGGGTATTTTTAAAATCTTCCTTTAAAAAAGTTTTCCACTGTTAGAAAAAATTAAATCGGTTTATATTTTGAGACCCCGACATTTACTTGCTTCACTTAAATCGTGAGATGGTGAAAATTCAATTAAAAAAGTCATTTTTAAATACAATTTTATTTTTTTCTTTAGAATTTTCCGTTTTAAAATTAAATAAAATTTAATGTTCAATATTTTCTTTTAAACCCCATTTTTTAACTGATTCCTTCAGAAAATGTTATAAAACTTTTTTAACAAAATCTTATGTGTTTTTAAGAAAAGAAAAACATAAAATTCATATTTTGCATTAAACTTTATATATTTTTTTGTATGATTTTACCTTTCAATTCAATTCAACTAAATACATCACAAGTAAATCCAATTTCGTATGAGTAACATTTGGTGTAATACTTTTTTTGCTGTTGTTGTTGTTGTTGCCATGAAACTTTTTTTCATATTTGTCAAATCAAAAAAATATAAATAAAATATTTTCATTCAATATACACTTTAAGAAAAGCAATAACCCAGCAAACACAAACTATAGCAAAGGAAATTCAAACTAATTTTCTTCATCTTATTAATTTTAATATTAAGTGTTTGATGGGTTTCATTCTTTCATTCATGCACGCATGATAATCAAATAAAATATCAAATCATAGAAATAAGAGGATAAAGAAATAATATTTGATTTTTTCTGTTTATATATACAATATTTTGAGTGATTTTCAATGTATGTGTGGGTGCGTTTCCATGTATATGTTTATATTGTATATTTATTGTAAAATAAAAAAATTTATTTAATTTTACCTCCAGCAGTTTATGTAATACAGGGTCTTAAGAAAAAAGGAGGTGTTTTTAATGTTTTGTAAAGTATGAAAATGTTGTACCCTTTTTTCTTCCTCTTTTTGGTACTTTAGTGCTTTTACAACTACATATATTTTTTCCAATACCAAAAAAAAAAATTGGTTTTCAATATGAATTTTCGATGTTCTTTATCTTTTCACCTTTAACATTTAATTTGACAGAGGATTTGAATACTTTTTTGCCATAATGATGTTCAATTCTGGGAAAAAAAACTTATGTAAACGTTTTTATAAGAGGAGGGAATTAATATTCCTGCACTATAGATGCTTCAACTTTAACTTTTTTAAAAAATAAAAGTTATTTTTAGTTTCATAAAATTAATTAGATTGAAGGAGCAAAATGTTCCAAAAATGTTTCGTATTGAAAATGTTCCATAATTTTTTTCGTATACAAAATTTCTGCAGATTTTCTTTGTGTAGAGATTTTTTAAAATGTTTTTTCAAATGTTTTCCAAATTTTCTTTATTTAGAAAATTTGATACAAATCTTCTTAATAAACAGTGAGATCGAAATACTCTTAACATACATATACATATAAACTAGCAGTTTTAAAAATGCTCTATTGCATTAAAAATGTAATAGAGCATTTTTCCACTTTGTTCGAGCAGGTAGTTCAAAACATTTGTAGACCTTTGATATGTTCTTCAATTTCAAATTTCCTTTTAACAATAACCCGATTTCCCCTCCACTGGCCTTAGCTTTAGATCCGGGTAGGATTTGCCTCTCTGTACAATTACCTCATTATGGTTATTGTACCATTCAAGGACTTGGTAGAGTGCATTTTAACTGACCAAAAATAGAATCTAGATCATTAATAGAATCAAATAAGTGTTTAAAGTGTTTTTGGATCTGACATATTATAAAAAAATTATCGAGAAATTTATCCAAATTTTCTCTAAATTTTCTTTATATAGAAAATTTTCTCTAAATTTTCTTTATATAGAAAATGTTCTCTAAATTTCTTTATATAGAAAATGTTCTCTTAATTTCCTTTATATAGAAAATTTTTTCTAAATTTTCTTTATATAGAAAATGTTCTCTAAATTTTCTTTATATAGAAAATGTTCTCTAAATTTCTTTATATTGAAAATGTTTTTTAAATTTTCTTTATATAGAAAATTTCCTCTAAATTTTCTTTATATAGAAAATTTCCTATAAATTTTCCAAATTTTCTCTAAATGAAAATTTGCCGTAAATTTTCTTTTGATCGCCAATTTACTCAAACTTTACTTTACTCAGTTAAAGAAATTTACACTATATTTTCCTTATTTAAAAAATTACTCTAAATTTTCTTTAGAAAAAAGACTTGCTTTTCTGTATATAAAAAATTCGTTCTAATTATCTTTATAGTAAAAATTTTCGGTAAATTTTCATATTTAGACATTTTCAGTTCAATTTAACAATTTAAGTTTTGTTGTAAATTTTCTTCATATAGAAAATTTGCTCAAATTTTCTTCATAAAGAAAATTGCATTAATTTTCTTTATATAAAAATTACATCTGATTTTTTTATACAGAAAATTTGTTCTAATTTTTTTTTTCATACAGAAAATATGCTCTAAATTTTATTCATACAGAAAATTTGCTCTAAATTTTATTCATAAAGAAATTTCAGATGACACGATGGCGTATATTACCAGTTCAAATAATAAAAACAAGCATCTGGAATATACGCTCAGCAAGTTATTTTTTCTGAATCTAAATAAAACCAAATATATTTGAGGATGCAACAAATTTGAATAAATGACATTATTAGTAAAAGTTATTTCATAATTTCAGTCACAGTAGTTACCAGTGGTTTACAAATCACAGTGGTTAAATCACAGTCGAGAAAATATCGCTCATCTCTAACCCTCGACTCTATTTTGCCCTTGCGTGCGTGATAATTTTGTAAACAATTAACTTTCTTTTATAGATACTGTCCTTTTCTATGAAATTAGTTCTTTCAAATTCATAAAATATTTATTATTACAATTTTTTTTCGAAATTAAATATGTTTTATTTACTTTATTTTAACAAGTCAATGTCATTTATTGTACAATTATTTGCATTGACACATTTATTATAACAATTAGGAAAATAACATAAATTATTTATGGTCATTTTCTCCATTCGAACATACAATAATTTAAGTTAATAATATTTATAACACTACAAGGCTCATTGATCAACATATGTTTATTCCGATGTGAATATGGAATTTAGAAATTAAGGATGCTGCTTTTTAGAATTGAAACCATCAATTGCAAATTGCTTTAAAGTTATCAATTTGTAATCCCCCTAATGTTCTAATAATATAATCAAATATTCTAACATTTATGTTAATTTATTTATATTTGTATATGTATTAAGTGCATGTAGTGGTAATATGCCACATGTGGTTTTATATTACAAACTCTCATCTGTGGCATGATGACAAATTTAGACTCTTGTCCCTGTTTATGTGACTCAGTTTGAGAGCTTTTTTTTGAGGGGGACGATTATTATTCTTAATAACTCGAAATGCTAAAACAAAATAAATTTTATTAATTATGTCATTCATTGATGAAATTTTAATTATTCATTTTATTTAATTTTTGTTTGTTTGTTGTTGTTTTTTTGTCCCTCTTTAAATAGAGCATAGAAATACAATTAATTTCAATATATTTCACTCAACTACAGAGCATATGTGATCTAAAGTGTTGAGTTATTTATAATTAAAACCTATTTATGTGATATAATTGATATTGACAGTTTCTAGGGAGAATGCAATACAAGTTTATTTGGAAAATTAGTTTAATGTTTAGAAAATTCAATGTTGTTTTGTATTTATATTAATTAATTTATATGTGTTTTCGGTTATTAACCTAATGACCCCTTTCTTTTTTATTAATTTTCAAGAAAATTTGAAAATGTCTTTTGTCAAATGTGTTGATAATTTAATATTAATTAACTTGATTTTTCTATAAATAAAATATTTTCAGGAAAATTTTAAATATTCTTAGAAATTAAGAAGAAATCTTCATTTTCTTTATAATAAAATACATAAAATTTCCCTAAAAACAATTCTCATCAAAAGTATAATTTTCTAAAGAAAAAAACTTAGAGGAAAATGTATTAATTTGAACTAATTTTCTATACCAAGAAAATTTAAAATTTTTAATTTCATTACATTTTGTTTAAAATTTACTGCATCGAAAATTTAAACTTTCTATATTGAGAGTATTTAAATTTTCTACATAAAATACATTTGAAGAAAATTTATAGTAAATTCTCTATATGAAGAACATTTGGTGTAAATTTTCTATTTGAAGAAAATTTAGAGTAAATTTTCTACTGGAAAAAAATTTAGAGTAAATTTTCTATTTGAAGAAAATTTAGAGTAAATTTTCTATTTGAAGAAAATTTAGAGTAAATTTTCTATTTGAAAAAAAAAATTAGAGTAAATTTTCTCTATTAAGAAAATTTATGGAAATTTTCACTTTTATTAAAATTTAGAGTAATTTTTTTATGAAGTAAATTTAGAATAAATTTTCTAAATGGAGAAAATTAAAAAAATTAAAATTTTCTCTATAAAGTAAATTTAGAGTAATTTTTCAATATTAAGAACTTTTTTGGAGAATTTTCTATATAAAGAAATAAAGAACTAACTACAGAACCATAAAGAATGATTATATTTTCTATAAAAAGAAATTTTAACAAAATTTTTATAGGAAGACATTTTTTGTATAAGAAAGTTTGGACAAATTTTCTATATAAAAATAATTTTAAGTAAATTTTCTTTATCAAAAAAAATTCTTAGAAAACATAAAAATCACCGATTCATTTCGAATCTACATTTCACTGCATTTTCTACAATCAGATTTTTTAATTTATTT
>PYHX02000467.1:76291116-76324349 GCA_004302925.2 Cochliomyia hominivorax
TTATAAAGTCTGTATGTCTGTCTGTCGCTCTGTTTGTCTATTTGCATTGTTGTTTAGCAAAAAAGAAAAGAAAAAAAACAGACACAAATCTGAAGGTTTTTTGTTTATTACTTCAGATTTTTGTTTCATTTTATTTGTTACATTTTTTTTCATTTTTTTGCATATTTTTTTTTTTTGTCTAACAATGACTGTAAAAAAAATAAATAAAACGTCTGACTGTTGTAAAATATTTTACAAAAATATATATTTGTTTTTTTTTAATATTTAAAAATAAAATAATAAAATTTCCATATAACAGAACAAATTTTATTTTTTCTACTTTAATTTCAGATTTTGTTTCCTTGTGGTTCAATGGCCCCCTTTTGCAAACAAAAGTCCATAGATAAATCTGGTTGGTTGGCTGTCTGGTTTTATATACACTTTATTTCTTAATATACATTTTTGTAAGTTTTCTTTACTTTACTTTATATCCATAACCATCCATATATCCATTTAGCCATATATACGTATGTATGTTTGTATGTATGTCGAGATTTAGTAGTTTTTGTAAAACAAAATTCAAATTCAAATTTCCATTTAGTTGTTAAAGTTTTCTTAACGATTCATGAAATCAACAAACAAGCATCTGTCTTGGTCCCAGTTTTATATCTTTTACTTTTGGAAAAATCATATTTACACTCATCCATCTTAAAACTCTTAACTTTAATTTACAAAGTCAAATACACAGAGAGAAAAAGTCGTTTTTTAAAATTTGCAATATTTTTCTAATTGGTTGTAGAATATTATTAACCATATTATGGTTGTGAGAATTATTCTTAAGCTTTGGCAAACATATTATGATTTTTAGCAAACATAAATAATGTTTGACGTAATAATTATATAATTAGTACAGTACAATAGTGCAATCATATTATATTGACTGTTATTAGTGACGAATTTTATATCAGTAAGACAAGTTGAGTTAGGTTGAAGAGAGGAGTCCAACTCTGTAAAAAAGGTCTCATGCTCAATTGTCATACATGTAAGCCTCTATTTCTACTTCTTTCCGCTCGAAGTCTGGAAAAGTGTTTTACACCCGAACAATAAATGGAATTCCGTATCTTGTATGTATTTGATCAAGACCTTCCAATCCACTCCACTAAGTAGTTTTCCAGTCCAGTTTTCTCATCTTACTTTTATTTAAATCCAATATACTTAAGGTTTTCCTCTCATCTGGATCACCCCAAAGTATTTTAAAACTTTTTTGTTATTCCATAGCGCTCTTTCATCCACCCTTTTAGCCTGGTCCTTAATGCACTTATATCTTAGAGTTCTCTAGCTATAACTTCTAGATTATTCCTCGTTCCTAGTTCCTTGGAGTATTCGTTGATAGCGTCTTTACTTCTTATCCTTAGAATATCTTTGATCGCAATTTAGCTATCAATAAAGATATCCAAATACCCGATTATTGCCAACGAAATGGGAAGTACCTCCGCTAGGGAAAGCAAGTAGGAGGAATAATATTGTTCTTCTATTTAAATACATAGTCGTGACCTATTTCTCCACGGGCATACGTGCCATGTTTCCGTTTAATAAGGAAACAAATAATGGTTAGAAAAGAGAGGGTCGGGACATAGAGTACATTCTTATCGTCAACTTTCCAAACAGTTTTGGACCAGTCTTGTAACATGCAAGGTATTTTGATCAATGAAAACAACTGATAGTGAAAGCAGTGAATCAAGACTTCCCTTCTACTTTTTGGTAAATCGTGTCTGACAGGTCTTGTAACTTCATTTTATATCTGTCGAAACAAATGATAGTCCAAAAGAGCAAGATTTGAATTATCAAAAGGATGGGCCGAATTTCCCAACCTCTGTTTTTGAAATAATTTATGATCAGCTTCAGGACCGAGTTTTGACAAGTCTGCACAATAACCAATTCACTTCGGTATAAAATATTCGTGATCGTCTGACACGATTTCAACAGCCCACAATAAAAAGGTCGTTGAGTTTTGTCCCGACTGGGACAGAACTATTCTTAGATGCCTTTTTGCGATTGAATTACTTTATAGAGTCAATTTTTCAACATTTTTTGACTCTATGAATCCCAATGGAAATACAAGTTATTAAAGTTTGACATCAATCTTCATCAAGTGATGCTTCAAATAACTTATTTTAGGTTTTTTTGACTTCCTTCTGATTTGGAAACGAAAATCACCTTTGTTGTATGAGTTACGCAGTTCTTGGAATTTAATCGCTGAGGAAAAAACTTATGTTTAAGATCCTTCAAAATATCATATTTATTATTAATGATACAAACCACATTTGATAGTGACGTCATATGTTATCCAAATCGATGTTATTAACTTCACAATATTTCCTTGAAAACTTCTTAACTTTATTTTTTCTCTAAGTGTAGCGAAACGAAGCCCCAAATCGAAAAGAAAGAGAAAATTGAAACGAAAGAAAAACTACAATAATAAAATTGAAAAACTAAAAATACAAAAATTTTTCTCTTTTAAGTCAACAATCAAGCTGACAAGTTACTTGGGAAAATGTGTTTGTTGCGAATTCCAAAGAAATAATTAATGGTCCGTTAAATGTGTCGTCTATTTAAACCGTATTATCTGTTACCAATTCATTGCCCCTCAATTGTAAATGTTGGCGGATTTTTGTTTGCTACAGACTTTTATTTTTGAAATGAAAATTGAATGGATTTATATCTCAATATTTTATGTCTGCATTTGGTATGTGTTCATTTATTTTTGTACCTCTTCCGCTACACCCGCTTTATCTTTCGCTCTCTCTATCTCTCTCTATGGTTGCCTGGATTTTAGTGGGTGTCATTATTATTTTTTCCATGAGTATTTAGTTGTATAAATCATTTTATAAATATCGTTTGTTATATATGTATATGGATATCTGAAAAAATGAATGGTAAAAAATAACTGCCCTCGAGATATAATTATGTGATTTTTTTTTCTTCTGCATCTTTTGGTCGCTTATGGCATTAAATGATAATTTGAAATAAAGTATTAAATACTGACACCTACACAGATGCTGTAGAGAGGAAATTAGATTTCTTTGGGAATGAATTATGAGAGAGGATTTTTTTTTATAATTTATAGGACAGTTAAAATAATTAGTGATGAAAATTAAAAATAAAACTGAAATTTAATTAAAATTTTGTCAGCATTTACGGCTCATAGATGACACTTTGAATGGTCAGTAGAACTTAATTGTGTCCTGCAAGTACGTGAATAGAAATATTTTTTTAAAACTCGGTCAACGCAGTACTTTATGTTTACCGGCTCTTTCGCAAAAATAACTAGACGAGGAGAATAGTCTTAAGAAGAGTTTAAATTAATAATATAACACTTTAAAATTTTATAGTTATTAAACAATTATTGTTACTATAACAACCATATTATGGTTATAAAAAATCTATTTATATAAATACAATATTGAATTTTATTAATTCATTTTAAAAACTTATACATTTTAGTGATTATTATAATCACCGTGGTTGTCACAACCATATTATAGTCATTTTATACAATCAATAACCAATGGAGAGAAACATTTACAGCCGGCACAAAAATCAATTTTTTGTTTAAAAATTCAAATGTAAAATCATAGGTCCTCATTCCGATTTTCCTGATCGAAAATAATGCTTGAGCATTACGAAAGTAACGAAAAATATTTAAATGTTCTGAAGCAAAACTTATGACGCACAGCAGCTCTAAAACATTTTTTAAAGAAATTATTCTGTAACTTCTGAATCTTTAGGAATATTTTTATAAAAGTTTACATGGCTGATGTGTTTTCAAATTGATTAGAAGCATTATAGACCTCCAGCTTATCATGGAGGCTGTGAGTGGTCCTCTTAATTTGGCTATCTTGGGAATATAAACTTTTTGAAAATTCGCCAAAAATTAATTTATAATATGAAGTAAAAATTATAAAAAAAATAATCCTTTAACATTATTTTTCAAAAATCGGCAAAAATTTTAAACTTTATGTGCGTCACACATGTTGGACGAATGTAATTTCACTTTTTTTCTTTCAACCTAAGAATCTTCAAGTTCCAATGTCTTCGTAGAAACCAAATGCATGTATAAGACATCCGACCATAAAAAGGTAGAAGAGTATTTTGTATTATGAGCTGTAGAAATAGCATCAGGCAATCCCCGAGAGAATGCACCGAATATTCAGTCCTTAGATTTTATTTTTCTTTTATCGATACAGAACGCCCCTATTGAATAGGTGTGACTTCAGGGTATCAGAAGTTGGCTTAATCGTAGTTTTTCTATAGACAAACTAACAGAAAGATGGAGTAAATTTAGGCTAATGATGGAAAAAATTTTGAATAAACTATCAGCCCTCATTATACCCTTCATCATCACAAGGTATGAAGTGGGTACATTAACTTGCTCATTTAATTTCAAACGGCAAGAAGAAAATATCTTAGACCCAAAAATGTATATATCTTCTTTCAACGAATGAAAATCTGAAACAATTTAATTATGTCCGTCTGTCCATCTATCTGTGGTTGCCTCACAGACAGAGTTCAATGAAATTAGACTTAAAACTGGCAAAATCAATTTATGAGAACTATAGACTGATATCTGAGGCGACTTTTTTAAATTGAAAAGTATAAACAAGGATTTTAACTTTTTGGATTTAAAATTATCGAGTTTCGAAGTTGGATAATGATGGATTTAGTTGAGCTTACATGACGTTTAATTTTAGCTTAAATTTAAAGAAATTAATTGAAGAAATTATAGTTGATGTTTGTTTGGATCTCGCGATATTAAAGATTTATAAATGTAGAGATACTTATTAACCTTAAAACTTAATTGAAGCCCTCGATATAATTCTCTTAAATATTTAATGAAAAAATTTAATAGTCTGACAGTTTTTCGATGTCACAATTAATTTTACTAACAGTTACACACTCTTTTTTAGATCACACATTTCTCTTTTATTTGGGAAATAATAATTTTCATCCACAATTTCACAAAAATTTAACCCTTAAAAAAAGACATCAAATATTTTATGTTTATTTAGCATAAAATATTTAATTAACACTATAAACTCTTCCAATTTCCCAAATAATAAAAAATTAAAAAGTAAAATGTCAATTAAGGTCGTCTATATTATTAAATTAAATATTGGAGTTTTTTTACAGAAAAAAACCCAAAATTAAATTTTTCCTCTACGTATTCAAACAAATTCATACAAATTACATTAAACCATGAAAATTTCATTAAAAATTAATTTTTCTCTTTCTCTCGAAAAGAAAAAAAACACAATTCGAAAAAAATCCCAAAATCAGCGTTTACATTGCAGAGCGTTAAACCCCTCAATGACTACTTAACACGTAAATTAAAGGCGCTTAAAGAACTTCTTTTCATTTTATGACAGAAAGAATTTTTCTTTACTGATATTTCTTTATTTCTACTTGAGTGTGGGTGTATGTGTGTATGCGTACTTGTATTGTATTTGTATACATTAAAAATAAAATGTGTTTTAAGTCTGTAAACAGAGACATTGGCAAACGTTTGGTTGGACAAAAGAATATAAAGGAAAGGAAAAAAAATCAACCTCGTCCGATTGCTTCCTCTACTCAACTCATTTTCATTATTTTTGCATTTACGTATTTTGTTTGTATTTGAAGATAAAAAAGGTAAAAAAGAATCAAAATGATGGCGTTTATATGATTGTATACATTTGTGAAGGACAATGCATAAGTAAACAAAAAATTGTGCTGCTGCTGCTTTAATTTCTTCCTTTTGGTCTTTTCCATAGAAGATTAAAACGGATTTCCATAATATTTTTGCATACTTTTGAAATAAATAAAGAAAGAATGAAGAAAACACAGCAAAATTATACATTTGTATATTTTATAAATTTGTATGAGATGATTAAGGTTATGTAGCTGTACATTAGGTAAGGAAGATTGTCAAGGTTATAATGGACTAAGACACAATTTCATTTATCTAATCTGCTGTTGATACTATAGTCAGTTCTAGTTTAGTTCTAGTTCAGTTCAAGTTCAGTTCTATTTCAGCTCAAGTTTAGTTATAGTTCAGCGCTACTTTAGTTCTTTTTCAGTTCGAGTTCAGTTCTAATTCGGTTCTAGTTCCCTTCTAAATCTTTATTAAAACTATAGTCTGCACTGTAGTCGAGAATATAGTCTTATTGAGATTATAGTCTAATCTATAGATCAGTCAATCTAAGTCTGATCTATAAATGAATTTATAGCCTGATCTACAGATGTGTCTATAATCTGATCTATAAATGTGTCTGTAGTCTAATCTACAGTTATACTCTTATATTTAGATGTGTATTTGTTTAATGGGAGAGTCTATAGTCTAATCTACAGAGGAGATATATAGATAAGTCTATAGTCTATATGTCGGTATAAGGACTAATTTTTAACAGTCCATAGATTGTTCAATAGATCACCCTACTCTCTGCTCTGTAGATGAGTATATAATTTGCTCTAAGGATAAGTTCATAGTCTGATCTATAGATCTATAAATAACTTTATAGTCTAACTATAGACGAGAACATAGTCTGATCTGTAGTTGTGACTATGATTGAGACTCCAGTGTTTATAAATTGTTTTTAAGTTCAGACTGTAGTCCATTCTATTCTGTCTACAATCTATTGAGACTATAGTTTGGATTATAGTATTGACGATAGCCTCAACTATTGTTTAGTCTTAACTTTGGTCGATATAACCGATGTTAGAATGATATATAATCTTGACTATAATTAATCTAAAGTGCAGCCCATACACTCGTCTTAAATTTTATAGTCTTGACTATATAACAAATTCGTCATGGTTAATAACTTAGATTTTATTCGATATCCTTTCTCTTAGTACATTTCTAATTCGTCCTTGCTTATGCAGTTTCTTCAAGTAAAACTCTTTTCTTTTTGTTCCTGTTGTTCATGCATAATGACCATCTTTATTATTAACATTAAGTACCACCTGCCGACTTTGGCTTAGAATTTCATTCTTTCTTCTTAACATTTATTTTAGCCACTCATTTTAAGTCATCAGTCACAATACGTATGTAGGTAAATTATAATTGTGTATGTGTGTATATAAGTATGTTAGCATATAAAATGTGAATGTAGATTTAAATGTAGGTAGTTGAAAGTTAGTTACTGCAACACCATCCACATAAATATAATAATAAATACTTGTATTTAAATACTTTTATAATTTTTACAGGTATAAAGAAACAACAAAAGTCAACAACAACCTTCAGTGTTAATATTACAGTGTCGTTGCATATTTATTTAAGAATTTTTGTCACTTTATTGTATTTGGTGTGTTTTGTGTAGCATTTTGTGAAATTTGAAAAGACATTTTTGTGTTGAACTTTTATGTGTGAGAAATGTAAAACTGACGTTTGTTGGTGATTATTAACATTAACAACGTTATTATATGAATTGTAAATTTTTCTTTAGATAAAATTATTCATTATTTTCATAAAATGTATGAATGTGTAAGTACTTACTAGAATAAATTTTCTTTATATGATTGGAATTCTTACGTTGTGTGGTATTCTTTGTAGTTGTAGGAATAACTTATGCTGCTTAATATAAATCAAAATTTCTTTAATTATATAACACTGTTTTTGGACATAACTGTGCCAATATCTGGATAATTATTTAGAGTTTTATGTTCAGGATTTAATTTTGATAAAGTGACATTAGTGCTGTAATGATTAATGAGGAAACAGGAATCATTAATTATTAAATATTGAAAAGAAAATATTTTTTTTTTTTTATAAAAACAAATTGAGGTCAAAGTTCATAAGCCTACAGTTTTGATAATACAAAATATTTCAGGCACAAATCATTTCATTTTCTACAAAAACTTAATTGAATTCAATTTCCTGCATTTAAAATGTCTAAATGCTCGAAATATATTTTAAATATTTAACAACAACTTGAAATTACTCAATATGCTACAATGTACTATGGGACAGAATCACAAATTTTAAAAATATATTTTATAGTGTTGGGTTTATACTGAACTAAGAAACTTATGTGTCCAAGATTTTAAGGGAGCAAAGTATTGTCCATAGTTTTAACTTTAGTCTTGCCGATAGTATGTCCACTGTCGCGACTACAGTTTGTGTATAATGAACACTATATTTTTGTCTTTATTTCCGACTACAGATTTTTCTATAGTTTCGACTGCAGTTCTATCAATATGTCTATATTTCTGACTATTGTGCCGATTATAGTAACGACTATAGTCTCAATTATAATTTTCCGATCATAAATTAAACGTGACCCATTGTGCAATGTAAAATTTGTTTAAAAAAATAAATTTAATTTCATTACAATTGTCAGAAAAGTAACATGAAAAAAAACTATATCTAGACTTCTGAAGCCTGGAGCACAGAATGAACAACAGAAATATTTCTGTAACTCTATGGATGACATTCTTGTTTTAGTTTCCATACAATAAACTGAGAACTTTGCAAAAAAATCCTACAAAAATATATATTAAATTATTTGAAGTATTTGTTAGGTTTTATGTTTTTGTTATTTTGTTACAGTCAAATTAAAGTTTTTACAATAAAATATTTTCAAATTTTTGGATTTTTATTTTTTTGCGAGCACATTGTGGCCTACTTTTTGAGGGAAAAATGAAAAATAATTTTGTATATTTTATTTTACTTTTTTTTTTGGAAACTGACTGGAAGCCACTATAAGGAAATTCATTTCAATTTAAACAATTCACATGCATACAAACACCTATAGTTTTTGGCAGCCCATACTCACAAACACACACACACACTAACATACCAAACAAATTTAATTGAGCCAATTAAAAATATTTATGCTGAATGTAACTAACAGGATACAGAAAAAAGGAATGAAAATAGTCATGAACAAACTAAACTAAAAATAAAAAATGTAAAATTTCTGTAAATAAAAATCATAAAAATAGAACTTTTTTTCGGATAATTGAAAATAATTACAAAAATATTCGTTTTTATTGTTGTAACAATTTTATTGTTGCGAGAAAAATTTAAACTCAATTTGTTGAATAAAAAAATATAAAAAGATTTATTTAAATTTGAGGAAATAAATGAAATGTATTTTTATCGTTATTAAATAAATTCGTTAATATTTGAAATTATAGTTTTTATACCCTCCACCACCGCAAGTGATGGATATTGTATATATACTTTGTCATTCCATGTGTAACGCTAAGAAGAAATCATCTCAGACTCTCAAATGTATACATATTTTTGCATCAAATCAAAATCTGACTCAATTTGGATATTTCCTTCTGTCTGTCTCTTCGAAACATTGTCACGGTCAGAATTATAAACCGTATTCAACAGTTTATTTATTATTGCCCTAAGCAGTTTACTATTTGAATCGGTCTAGTAAGAAGTTATAGACCGATATTGGAGACAATCCCAAAATTCAGACAAAAATTTTTGCCAGTTTTTGAAAAAACTAATTTTCAGATTAAACAGATAAATTCAATTCTCTTTTAACAAGAGCCCAATATTCCTCCACTGCCCTTAGTTCCCAATAGTTTGGAAGATTTAGATTTGGTACAACTACCACATTATTGTTCATGTACCACTTAAGGACTTCTTTACCATAGTGTAGGAATGCAAACTCGGGACAAAAAATATATGGACACATATGTCTATGAATGGAAGCAGCCTTCTCTTTGGACATACCTTGATGTAAATGTCGGTATTTGTAGAGGCCGTTGTAACAAATGATTGACTTTTTTGCCGTAACAGCATATTGTTTCCCATACCAGTAACTTTTTTTACGTTTTTTGGTCCTAAACTTTTCTGTAGCATTATTTTGGAGTATTGGAAACATTAAATTCATGATCAGCAGGTCCCAAATTAGCTTTAACTTTTCCTACCAAATAACCGATCACTAAGCTAATCGGGCTGCTTTCCTACTGAATAAGTTAGGAGCTCCTTTGAAAATGCTTTTAATTGTTTGGCTCTAGAAACACTATATGGACTATTTCTGCTATGATGTTTTTTGATCTCACTCCTCTATACAACATTTCAATTCTCGGCATAACGATAAAATTGAGATTTATATATGAAATTTCGAATTTAGTATAAAATTTTAATTTTTGTATAAAATTTTAATTTTAGTAAAAAATAAAATTTTATTATAAAATAGAGATTTTATCATAAAGTTATTAATGTCGTATAAAATTTGGATATTAATTTCAAATACAGGATTTTACAATAAAATTAAGATTTTTGAATAAAATTTGTATTATACCCTACACCACCGAAGATGGTTGAGGTATTATGCGTTTGTGCTGATGTTTGTATAATGCAGAAAAAATATTTTTACACCCACCTTTAAGTATACCGTTCGACTCAGAATCACCTTCTGAGTCTATTTAACGATGTCTCTTCGTCCGTCTGTCCGTCTGTCTGTCTATCTATCTCTCTGTTCCGCTGGTGAAGAGTCTACAAGTTATTTAAGAAATATCTCAATGAAATTTGATGCATATTATTTTCGCGTAAAGACGAGGTACATTGACATTGACCATGTTCCAATCCTATCGTATTTCAGGTACGTCCCATACAAACCCCAGGATGGGGTTTTAAGGTCACAAATGTCCTAAATATAAAGCGATTTAAAACAAATCTGGCACAAGTAAGTCTTACAATATTCAAAAACGATGTGCTATAATATGCGAGGGTCTGTCCGTTATTTCTCATAGCTTCCATACAAACCCCTTCCTAGTATCACTTTTAAAGGGCAAAAATCTCTCATATACGTTGGTGTTGTAATAATAATTGGTAAAATAAAGATAAATATAAACAAAAATAAATGTGCAAAATTGAACCCCCCAGAAAAAAATCATTTTAAAACGCATAACTTTACAAAATCGAAACTTTTATATAAAATTAAAATTTCAACACAATAAATTTCAACTTTAAAACATTCAGTTTTGTTGTTCTTCCGATCGCATGTTTATAATGAGTCTAAAACCTTTCACATATAGACAAATTTAAAGAAAAACCATAATCTAAACAACAACTACAACAGTTTTCTTTAAATGTTTCTTTAATTTTAAAAATAGAAATTGAAAATACAAAAATCTAAAAAACCACACAAGTGTTTTTCCTTTTACTTTGTATGTATTTTTCTTATATTTTTCCACCACTTTATGTGACACTCCAAAATAGGAAAAAAGAAAGAAGAAAATGATGAAGAAAAACAAGAAAAAAACTGCCTCCAGTAAAGAAAATAAGTTGCCACAAAAAAATATAAAATAAAATAAAATAAAATTCTTCTTTCCAAAAGTGTTGCAAGTGCTGGAGATATGCTGTGACTTGATGGCTACGAAAAGTAAAGGAAAAATTATGGTTGTGGAATATGATGATGACGATGATGAAAGAACTGTAGCTGCCAACGCAGATAAAAATATAAGAAAAAAATCTAAGAAAAATATTGTTCATCTTTCATTTCACATCGTTATGGTGAAAAAATAAGAACGAAAAAATGTGAAAACAAGAAATATTTATTCGAAAAAAAACTAGAGGACACTTCAGCCAAAAAATAATAATAATCACAATGATACTTTGGTGTTACAAAAATAAATAGTCTTTTGTTGAAGAATAAACAAATATTAAAAATACAAATTTAACAGTTTAACTATTTGGCTATAAAATTTGAATATTTTTTAAATCTACACAAATTTTACATTTCTTTTTATAAAAAAGAGAAGATTTCAATATGGTTTTTTAGCAGCAAAAATGGAAATCCAAAATCAAAACATTTTGCCACCAGCGCCATACTTCATATACAAACCAAATAACTCAAAAAAGCATTACCATCGTTAACGTCATTATCATAAATTTCAACTACATCATTCTCCCCATCATGATGATAATGATGATGTTGATGATGAGACCATCATCTAATTTTTTTTGAAAAACAAATTGAAATCGTCTAAATAATTTTAATAAAGAAAAAAAAACACTTGAAAACTGAAGAAGCCATTGACCGATCTGATCGTTTTGGTTTGAATTAATTGAAATATGATTATTTTGTTTAGATTATAAAAAAACTATATTTCATTCGGATGGAAAAATCTTTATTATTGGCTTTAAAATGAAAACATCACTAAAAATGTTTTTAAAATTCCAGACATTAAAAATCTTTTGCAAAGCAATTGAAATAATTTTTTAAATAAAATTTATTTCCTCTTTGGAATAGTCAAAAGAGATATTGGAAAAAAGCGATTTCAGCATAAGTATAAAATTGAGATTTTAGTATAGAATTGGGATTTTAGTATGAAATTTAGATTTTAGTACAAAATTGAGATTTTAGTATGAAATTTAGATTTTAGTACAAAATTGAGATTTTAGTATAAAATTGAGATTTTAGTATAAAATTGAGATTTTAGTATAAAATTGAGATTTTGATATAAAATTGAGATTTTGATATAAAATAGATTTTTGATATAAAATTGAGATTTTGATATAAAATTGAGATAATAAAAAATTGAGATTTTTTATTATAAAATTGAGATTTTAGTATAAAATTGAGATTTTAGTATAAAATTGAGATTTTGATATAAAATTGAGATTTTAATATAAAATAGATTTTTGATAAAAAATTGAGATTTTGATATAAAATTGAGATTTTGATATAAAATAGAGATTTTGATATAAAATTGAGATTTTCGTATAAAATTTAGATTCTAGAATAAAATTGAGATTTTAGTATAAAATTGAGATTTTAGTATAAAATTGAAATTTAAGCATAAAATTAAGATTTTAGTATAAAATTGAGATTTTAGTATAAAATTGAGATTTTAGTATAAAATTGAAATTTAAGTATAAAATTAAGATTTTAGTATAAAATTGAGATTTTAGTATAAAATTGAGATTTTAGTATAAAATTGAGATTTTAGTATAAAATTTAGATTTTAGTATAAAATTGAGATTTTTGTATAAAATTGAGATCTGATATTATTCCTCTTTATCGTTGCAAACGGAATGACAAAGTTAAAATACCCTCTTATCCACTTGTGATGGTAGAGGGTATAATTAAATTCCCATATAACAACTTCAATTTACATTTTTCTCAATGTAAAAATCATACTTATTTCAGCAAATATTTGCTTAATATGCCTTTATTTCTTTATAAAATGCCACTAACGAGAAAATCCTTAAACACTGAGCTGATCACAAAAAAAGGCACTTTTTTCTTCTCAACCAAATCAAACAAAAAAGCATTTGTTCCATATTAAAAATCAACACTTGTAATCTTATAAATAAACAAGTAAGAATGCTACATTCGGCCATGCCGAATTTTCAATACTTACCACTACAAATTCGTGTGAAGTAGATACGTTATGTTTCGTATAGTGTGTATGTACGAAACATAATGTGACTCATAACGTTTATAATATATAAACATTTTTCTTAAGTATAACATAAGAACACTTAATGAGTCATAAAATCATTTATATTTTTGGCTATAATTTTTTTCTACTGAACCGATTTTGATAATTTGTGGAATGAACATATATCTTAGAATAAAAATATTTTATTCTAATCTGTCGATTAACAATTTTACGATTTTTTTGCATGAACTTGAATTAATGTACTAAACCGATTTTGCTGATTTTATATAGGAAACTGATCAGGACTGATCTCTATCATTTATTGTGGAGGTGAACGTCTTAACAAATGGACGGCCAGACGGACATAACTAAATCGATTCAGATTTTGATTTTACACAAGAATGAGATGACTTTTTCTTAGTGTTACACACGGAATGACAAAATTAATATACCCTTTTCACCACTGGTGGTGATAGAGGGTATAAAAAAAAGATTTTTTTCACTTCACATCAAAAAATACATTCATACATATTTCAATAAACACATCATTATTAATGTTGTTGTTATTGTTTTAACAATAAAATGCCAACAATAACGCAATGAAAAACACAAAAACAAATAAATAAATAAAAAAATAACGAAATTTAAATAAAAATTTTATTGGAGAAAGAACGCAAAATATTATTTCAATTATAAAAACAAGTTAAAATGTTATAGTCGGTCAAGCCCGACAATGCAATATCCTACACCACATTATTAGTTATAAATGATTGCTACGAAAACATTTTGAATGAGCCTCGTATAACATCTTCTCTTATCAATGCTTTTGTGTGTGGTAGATGGGAGTTGGAAAAATTATATATCGACCCTCGTATAATTTCGCGCTTATATTTATCTTAATTTGGCTTAATATGTTTACAACAGCCACGTATATATGCGATTTATGAGTTTAAAATGAAGAAAGTTATGGAAGGGTGATTGTATGGAACCTGTGAGAAATAATTGACCGATCCTCGTATAAATTGGCACATCGTTTTATTATAAAATAATACTTATTTTCGCTAAATTTAATCGTTTCATATTTTGGTATTTTATGGACTAAAAACCCCATTACGGGGGATATTTGTATGGGACATATATGTAATAATGGAACGATCATAACCATTTTCAATTGGCATTATCCTTGTAGCAAAATAATAGTACCTTAATAATAGTATCTTAATTTCATTAAGATATGTATCTTCAATACTGCGACATGTTCTTGGCGAACAGGTTTACATGGGCAGCCAGTCGGACGGACGGACATGTTTAAATCATTTCAGAAAGTGATTCTGAGTCGAACGGCATACTTAAAAGTGATGATAGAATTATATATTCTTCGCGTTACCAACAACTGGTGTAGGGTATAATAAAATTATAAACAATTTTTGTATTTAAAACAAAATTAAATATTTAAATGCAACAACTGAAACTCAAAAGGCAGAGGATGAAGAGAGAGCGAAAGCGAAAAATATGAAAATAATAAAAATCTATTTTCCCATTTCAATTTGTGCATAATTTATGTTAAAAGTATTTTAATTTCAAATATCGGTGGAAAAAGGATCCATATTAATGTTCGGAAAATAGAGTGTTGTGTAAACCACAACACAATGTCATTTACAGTGGTTTTTTGATAAATGGAAAATGATTCAAATGAAAATTAATTTAAGTTGTTTTTACTCTTTGTTTGTTTGTTTATTTGTAAATTTGCAAAATTGTAAAATTTAAGTAAAAATTGTTTGGCCACATGAAATAATAAATCAATGAGGAAAATTTTCATAGGAAAATGTAGTTTTTCTAAAAGAGAAATAAAAATGAAAAACTTTGTTTTAAAAAAGCACTTTAGTTAGTAATCGGTAAATGTTCTCAATGGACGCTTGAAGCCTAATTCTATTCTACTATTCCATACCATTTAAACTTTTGACCCATTTTTGGTAGACATTCGTATATGAAATGTTGGACCGATCATCACTAATTTCCATAGCCCTTGTCCTAGGAAATAATCTGTGGAAAATTTCATCAATTGCAACCCTTAAAATATTCACTATCCTACATTGAGAAATTAGATGGCTGGACAAATATCGTAAAATCTACTCAAAAAGTGATTCAGAGTTCTGGCAAATAATAATGCCGCAGCAAAAAAATTAACTATTTCTAGCACACAAATCGAATAGGCGTCAATCGGGATCAAAACGGCGTAAATCGAACCGACGCAACTTGAAATTGCAACCACGAAATCAAATCCTGATTCGGAAAACTTTTGACAAAGAGATTTGAACAATTTTTGTCATCAAAATTTTGACAATTTTTTGTCATAAAAATTTGAACAATTTTTGTAATTTTTTTTTTTTACATTTTTATCGGTTTATAACTGCGAGATTTCTGAACAGATTTCCTTGTTTTAAATAAAAATCAGGACATATTTCGCCTAACTGGTATCATTAGAGAACTATAAACAGACCGACAAATATAAGTCCATTTTAGAATTTAATATGATACAAGGACCTTATAGTTCTCATACATAACTCCGTAAGCAACAAATGGGTATTTTTAAAATCTTCCTTTAAAAAAAGTTTCCCACTGTTAGAAAAAATTAAATCGGTTTATATTTTGAACCCCCAGAACTTACTTGCTTCACTTAAATCGTGAGATGGTAAAAATTCAATTAAAAAAGTCATTTTTAAATACAATTTTATTTTTTTCTTTAGAATTTTCCGTTTTAAAATTAAATAAAATTTAATGTTCAATATTTTCTTTTAAACCCCATTTTTTAACTGATTCCTTCAGAAAATGTTATAAAACTTTTTTAACAAAATCTTATGTGTTTTTAAGAAAAGAAAAACATAAAATTCATATTTTGCATTAAACTTTATATATTTTTTTGTATGATTTTACCTTTCAATTCAATTCAACTAAATACATCACAAGTAAATCCAATTTCGTATGAGTAACATTTGGTGTAATACTTTTTTTGCTGTTGTTGTTGTTGTTGCCATGAAACTTTTTTTCATATTTGTCAAATCAAAAAAATATAAATAAAATATTTTCATTCAATATACACTTTAAGAAAAGCAATAACCCAGCAAACACAAACTATAGCAAATGAAATTCAAACTAATTTTCTTCATCTTTTTAATTTTAATATTAAGTGTTTGCTGGATTTCATTCTTTCATTCATGCACGCATGATAATCAAATAAAATATCAAATCATAGAAATAAGAGGATATAGAAATAAGATTTGATTTTTTGTGTTTATATATACAATATTTTGAGTGATTTTCAATGTATGTGTGGGTGTGTTTCCATGTATATGTTTATATTGTATATTTATTGTAAAATAAAAAAAAAATATTTAATTTTACCTCCAGCAGGTTTTTTAATACAGGGTCTTAAGAAAAAAGAAGGTGTTTTTAATATTTTGTAAAGTATGAAAATGTTGTACCCTTTTTTCTTCCTCTTTTTGGTATTTTAGTGCTTTTACAACTACATATATTTTTTCTAACACCGAAAAAAAAATTGGTTTTTAATATGATGTTCTTTATCTTTTCACCTTTAACATTTAATTTGACAGAGGATTTGAATACTTTTTTGCCATAATGATGTTCAATTCTGGGAAAAAAAAACTTATGTAAACGTTTATATAAGAGGAGGGAATTAATTTTCCTGCACTATAGATGCTTCAACTTTAACTTTTTTAAAAAATAAAAATTATTTTTAGTTTCATAAAATTAATTAGATTGAAGGAGCAAAATGTTTCGTATTGAAAATGTTCCATAATTTTTTTTCGTATAAAAAATTTCTGCAGATTTTCTTTGTGTAGAAAATTTGTTAAAAATTTTCTTAAAATTTGTTTCAATATTGTCCTTTTATAGAAAAGTTGGAACAAATCTTCTTAATAAGGAGTGAGATCGAAATACTCTTAACATACATATAATTATAAACTGGCAGTTTTAAAAATGCTCTCTTGCATTAAAAATGTAATAGAGCATTTTTCCACTTTGTTCGAGCAGGTAGTTCAAAACATTTGTAGACCTTTGTCCGGGCAGGATTTGCCTCTCTTTGTACAATTACCTCATTATTTTTCTTGTACCACTTGAGGATTTGTTAAAGTGCATTATAACTGACCAAAAATAGAATCCTGATCAATAATAGAATCAAATAAGTGTTTAAATTTTTTCGATCTCACTCATTATAAAGAATTTACCCAAATTTTCCTTATATAGAAAAGACAAGCTTCAGTTTCCTTATATAGAAAATTCTCTTTGAAATAAATTTTATATTTTCTGCACTGAGAAAATTTCTTTCGGAAGATTTGCTTTCAATTTCCTTTTAATAAAAAACTAGCTTTTCGTTATTCATGTAGAAAATTTTCTCCAAATGTTCCTTGTAAGAAATTGCTTTAAATTTTCTTTTTACAAATTACGGAAAGTTAAAGTTAAATAAATTTCAATGTAAAAATTTATGATATTTTTTATGTATGTAGAAAATTTATTCTTTATTTTCTTTAGAAAGAAACTTTTCTCTAATTTTTTTTATATAGAGATTTTTTTCTAAATGTTCCTTATATATAATTTTTTTCTAAATTTTCTTTATATAGAAAATGTTCTCCAAATTTTTTTTATATAGAAAATGTTCTCTAATTTTTCTTAATATAAAAAATGTTCTTTAAATTTCTTTTTATAAAAATTTTCTCTGAATTTTCTTTATATAGAACATTTTCTCTAAATTTTCTTAATATAGAAACTTTTCTCTAAATTTTCTTTATATAGAAAATGTTCTCTAAATTTTCTTTATATAGAAAATGTTCTCTAAATTGCTTTATATAGAAAATGTTCTCTTAATTTCCTTTATATAGAAAATTTTTTCTAAATTTTCTTTATATAGAAAATGTTCTCTGAATTAACTTTATATAGAAAATGTTCTCTAAATTTCTTTATATTGAAAATGTTTTCTAAATTTTCTTTATATAGAAAATTTCCTCTAAATTTTCTTTATATAGAAAATTTCCTCTAAATTTTCTTTATATAGATAATTTCCTATAAATTTTCCAAATTTTCTCTAAATGAAAATTTGCCGTAAATTTTCTTTTGATCGCCAATTTACTCAAACTGTACTTTACTCAGTTAAAGAAATTTACACTATATTTTCCTTATTTAAAAAATTACTCTAAATTTTCTTTAGAAAAAAGACTTGCTATAATTTTTTATATAGAAAATTTTTCTGTATATAAAAAATTCGTTCTAATTATCTTTATAGTAAAAATTTTCGGTAAATTTTCATATTTAGACATTTTCAGTTCAATTTAACAATTTAAGTTTTGTTGTAAATTTTCTTCATATAGAAAATTTGCTCAAATTTTCTTTATAAAGAAAATTGCATTAATTTTCTTTATATAAAAAATTACATCTGATTTTTTTATACAGAAAATTTGTTCTAATTTTTTTTCATACAGAAAATTTGCTCTAAATTTTATTCATAAAGAAATTTCAGATGACACGATGGCGTATATTACCAGTTCAAATAATAAAAAGAAACATCTGGAATATACGCTCAGCAAGTTATTTTTTCTGGATCTAAATAAAACCAAATATATTTAAGGATGCAACAAATTTGAATAAATGACATTATTAATAAAAGTTATTTCATAATTTCAGTCACAGTAGTTACCAGTGATTTACAAATCACAATGGTTAAATCACAGTCGAGAAAATATCGTTCATCTCTAACCCTCGACTATATTTTGCCCTTGCGTGTGTGATAATTTTGTAAACATTAATTTTCTTTTATAGATACTGTCCTTTTCTATGAAATTAGTTCTTTCAATTTCATAAAATATTTATTATTACAATTTTTTTCGAAATTAAATATGTTTTATTTACTTTATTTTAACAAGTCAATGTCATTTATTGTACAATTATTTGCATTGACACATTTATTATAACAATTAGGAAAATAACATAAATTATTTATGGTCATTTTCTCCATTCGAACATACAATAATTTAAGTTAATAATATTTATAACACTACAAGGCTCATTGATCAGCATATGTTTATTCCGATGTGAATATGGAATTTAGAAATTAAGGATGCTGCTTTTTAGAATTGAAACTATCAATTGCAAATTGCTTTAAAGTTATCAATTTGTAATCCCCCTAATGTTCTAATAATATAATCAAATATTCTAACATTTATGTTAATTTATTTATATTTGTATATGTATTAAGTGCATGTAGTGGTAATATGCCACATGTGGTTTTATATTACAAACTCTCATCTGTGGCATGATGACAAATTTAGACTCTTGTCCCTGTTTATGTGACTCAGTTTGAGAGCTTTTTTTTTTGAGGGGGACGATTATTATTCTTAATAACTCGAAATGCTAAAACAAAATAAATTTTATTAATTATGTCATTCATTGATGAAATTTTAATTATTCATTTTATTTAATTTTTGTTTGTTTGTTGTTGTTTTTTTTTTGTCCCTCTTTAAATAGAGCATAGAAATACAATTAATTTCAATATATTTCACTCAACTACAGAGCATATGTGATCTAAAGTGTTGAGTAATTTATAATTAAAATCTATTTATGTGATATAATTGATATTGACAGTTTCTAGGGAGAATGCAATACAAGTTTATTTGGAAAATTAGTTTAATGTTTAGAAAATTCAATGTTGTTTTGTATTTATATTAATTAATTAATATGTGTTTTCGGTTATTAACCTAATGACCCCTTTCTTTTTCATTAATTTTCAAGAAAATTTGAAAATGTCTTTTGTCAAATGTGTTGATAATTTAATATTAATTAACTTGATTTTTCTATAAATAAAATATTATCAGGGAAATTTTAAATTTTCTTAGAAATTAAGAAGAAATCTTCATTTTCTTTATAATAAAATACATAAAATTTCCCTAAAAACAATTCTCATCAAAAGTATAATTTTCTAAAGAAAAAAACTTAGAGGAAAATGTATTAATTTGAACTAATTTTCTATACCAAGAAAATTTAAAATTTTCAATTTCATTACATTTTGTTTAAAATTTACTGCATCGAAAATTTAAACTTTCTATATTGAGAGTATTTAAATTTTCTACATAAAATACATTTGAAGAAAATTTATAGTAAATTCTCTATATGAAGAACATTTGGTGTAAATTTTCTATTTGAAGAAAATTTAGAGTAAATTTTCTACTGGAAAAAAATTTAGAGTAAATTTTCTACTGGAAAAAAATTTAGAGTAAATTTTCTATTTGAAGAAAATTTAGAGTAAATTTTCTTTTTGAAGAAAATTTAGAGTAAATTTTCTATTTGAAGAAAATTTAGAGTAAATTTTCTATTTGAAGAAAATTTAGAGTAAATTTTCTATTTGAAGAAAATTTAGAGTAAATTTTCTTTTTGAAGAAAATTTAGAGTAAATTTTCTATTTGAAGAAAATTTAGAGTAAATTTTCTATTTGAAGAAAATTTAGAGTAAATTTTCTATTTGAAAAAAAAAATTAGAGTAAATTTTCTCTATTAAGAAAATTTATGGAAATTTTCACTATTATTAAAATTTAGAGTAATTTTTTTATGAAGTAAATTTAGAATAAATTTTCTAAATGGAGAAAATTAAAAAATTAAAATTTTCTCTATAAAGTAAATTTAGAGTAATTTTTCAATATTAAGAAAATTTTTGGAAGATTTTCTATATAAAGAAATAAAGAACTAACTAGAAAACCATAAAGAATGATTATATTTTCTATAAAAAGAAATTTTAATAAAATTTTTGATATAAAGACATTTTTTGTATAAGAAAGTTAGGACAAATTTTCTATATAAAAATAATTTTAAGTAAATTTTCTTTATCAAAAAATTCTTTCAAAACATAAAAATCACCGATTCATTTTGAATCTACATTTCACTGCATTTTCTACAATCAGATTTTTTAATTTATTTATTTAGAATTTTCAAATCATCTATTTTTTAAAAAAATCCCACAAAAAACTTTTTTATAAACAAAAACATTTAATGAAAATAGTTTAATGGAGAAAAACGCCAAAAATGCTGAAAACAACAAATTAAACAATTTTTCTAGATTTCCACGATATTTTTGTTGTTGTTGTTTCTTTATTTATAATAAATGAAAATAGTTTTTATTTTTTTATAGTTTTATTTTTAAAGAAAAATAAAAAACTAATTAAAAAATAGAGAAGAACTTCTGAAAATGACTTAATTAACTTGTTTAAAGAAAGAAAAAAACCTCAAGTTAAGAACTGCGATCTTATTATTTTTCTGTTCAAAGAAACAAATAAACAAATGGAAAACAAGTAACTGAATGAATGCGAGAAGCAGAAGAATGGGAAAAACTAAATAATTTAAATAATTACAGTTTTTATGTTGTTGATGATGGAAAACTGAATAAAAGTTTTTCTTTTGGGATTTTAGGAATCTCCACTTTTAAGTTTATCATTCGGCGGGTAACTCCAAGAGTTATTCTTAATGTCATTTAAGAATATATTGTGATTACATGGTAGTTTTTTTGTGGAAACATGTTTGGAGTCACTTTAATCTTTAGAGCATAATGGATTGATTTTAGTTGAATGTTTAAACATATTATGATTACGTATATCATTTTATGTTTAGATATACTAAACATTTTATTTTAGTAAGGAACGTATATTTGATCACATTAAGTGTAGAGTTTGTGATGATTGTAACATAATCATTTTCTGATTTCGATTTACCCTCCGTCTGTCTGTCCGGCTGGCTGTCCATGTTAACGTTGTGAACACTCTATAGGTCGAAATTTTGAAGATTTTGTAAAGAAATTTGTTTTATATTATTATTTTGGTACATTGGTACCCAACGTATAAGGTAGCGCCCATGTAAAGTCCTCCCAAAATGAGGTCTAAGCTCAGAAATTAGGATATTTTATATAAAATTTGGCACAACTAAATTTTTTAACAGTTGAATCAACATCCCGTATTTGAAGGATGAAAAATTACCGTAGCTCCCTTACAGATCCACTACAGAAAATCTCTTTTAAAGTACATAAGACTAAGAAAATGTCAGTATTGTGATGATTGTTTTCATATTTTTAGGATTTACATAACCAGAAAACAATCTACCAAAATTGGCAACGATCGGTTCAAAATTTCCTATAGCCTTCTGAAAATCACCTCAAATTAAATAAGTCTCTTATATATACTTTAAAAAGTATAATGCATACTTATACAAGACATAAAGTCAATATTTTTAAGCAGTGGTGTAGGGTATTATATAATCTGTCTTAAACTCTAACTTTTATTTGGTCTCTAAAATTTAATATAAAATATAGTGCAGAGTATTTGTAATTCACCTTAACCGGATTATAAAGTTCTTTACAAGATTTCCCATCTTCATCGTTTTACAACAACAACATCATCATAATGACGATGTTGAATGGATATTTTATTTTATAATCATCATCATCATCATCATCATCATGATTTTCAGTTTTTCCTTCATCATAATTATTTGGTTACATTAAAATATACGCTTTGCCTTGTTATTGTTGTTGGCTCGTTGGCGCTGACGACTAAAGATGTTTTAAGCAGCATGAAAAAATAACAACTACAACAACAATAACAAATAATAACCCAACATACAATACTCATGGTCAATGGCCTCGTAAGGCATTACACTTTTAATACTTGTAAGCAGGCGAATATACATCCAACTAAACTTATAAACAACAACAACAAAAAGCATCATAATTTTTTTCTTGTCTGTCAGTCAATCCGTTAGTTAGTCAGTCAGTTATTTGTTCATTTGGTGAAGAAAACAACAACAAACAACATTTACAAAAAGCTTTTGGATGTTGTTTTAATCTGGTTTCATGGCTGTTTTTACGATTTTGCAATATTTTTTGTCTTTATTTTCTTTGTCATAATTTTTTACCGGCTTTATTTCTTCAGTTAGTTTGTCTTCTTCTTCTTTGGAAATGTCATTTTAATATGACTTTATAAAGAAGAATTCAAAGTTGTTTTATTTTACTTTTGTTTTGTTTTAAAAACTCATCCTTTAGAAGGAAATATAAATGTCAGTCAGTTGGTGGTATTTTACAAAAACAAAAGATTTACAAAAACTAAAACAAATAAGAAAGTTAAAGATTAGTTTGGTCATATAATACCCTAAAACAGGGAGGAATTTAAATTGGAAATTAATATGGTCATATAACACCCTGTAACAGAGACGGATCTAAGGTTATATATTTTCATATAAAGATCTAGGGAAATTTTTTTGTATAAAAAAACTCTAAAATCAGGTTATTTGCCGTTAAAGGACTTTGTTTAGATAATATATAAAATTATACACCGATTCAAAGCCCATATATATTACTTTTTGCCAAGTTAACTTTATTGCGATATATTCTAGATTGAGATCCAATTTAAAACTTAATACTTATGAGAAAAACTTATTTCAACAACTTATAAACAAATTCAGAAAAATCGTACAAATTTTGAATGAGAGCTATATATATTCTATAAGATACTGTAGCCCAATATTCCATCTCACTTTTTAATTGGAAACTTGTTTCTTATACTGCATAAAATTGACCATTTAAAAAGAGTGTAGAGTGAGAACAGTGAGTTAATTATGCAGACAATAGTTACTTAACTTTAATGTAAAATGTCCTTCACCCTGACTTCCTTATTAGTTGGAATTTTATAAAATAAATATAAAACACAAAACAAGGCTTTTGTCCTTTGTTTCATTGTAGTACATTCTTTCCAAGAATTGATCCCAAAATATATACAAATTACAAATAAACTGGATTTTTATAAAGAAAACAAAAATTTTAAAAATAAACTTTAACAATTTCTTCCTTTAACTCAGATACCATGAAAACTACTAAATCCGTTATAAATACTTGAAATATATTTTGAAATTTATTTTATATCATTAAAACTTAACTGGAGGTCTACCGCTTCCCGGGGGATTTATTCATTTGATTTTGAGTTTAAAATATTTAAAGCTCTTTGTTGTTTAATTACTTGAAATATTTTCAATTTAAAACTTTATTTACAAAATACAAATTACTCTAAATATAAGGAGTGAGATCGAAAAAATTTTAACACACGTTTTTCAACAAGACTTCTAACACAAGTGTTATTTGATTTTCTTATTAAGTTACCTTTGTGAGTAATGAATATATTATTAATCTGATAAGAATGAGTGCTAACTAAGACCCGGTGCGCTTTGCTGCCTTATTAAGTGGGTGGTATCCCTAAAAAACTTTCTTTCTATTGGGGACTACATCTCCCCATGATCCGCCCTTCATGCTGTCTAGTAAAACAGTTGTTTGGAAAATTTTTTGGATCAAAATTTAAAAATTCTCGGTGTAGTGGTTCTTAAAATATTCCATGATCAATATTTGCCTTGTATGAGGGCTACCTCTTGCCCTAATCCTATCTGTCTCACATTTTGCTCGTAAAAAAGTTTCTAGAAAAAACTATTGGGACCAAATTTTAAATTATCGTTGAAGTGGTTCTTTAGATAGCTTTGTATGGGTTCTTTAGATAGCTTTCCGGTTATATGGAGATCATTCTTTGATAATTTCAGCAAAATCGGTCCAGCAGCTTAGCTGTTTATAAGTCCAAAACAAATAAACATATATATATATATATATATATATATATATATATATATATATATATATATATATATATATATATATATATATATATATATATATATATATATATATATATATATATATATATATATATATATATATATATATATATATATATATATATATATATATATAGATTTTCAACATAACAAAACTTGATCCTACAAAAAGTAGGCCAAGGTTCCCGTCAAAATTGTTCTTGTTTATAGAAATCGCGGTTGAGGTAGAAGAAATGATGTTTCTAAAAGCAAAAAAAAATTGAAATGAGCTGCCAACGTATCCGGTAGGAAATCTGCCCGGTTAGTTCCGCCCTCGGACTATTTGGTACGAAAAGTTAAAATTTATAGGTCCAAAGCAAAGATCGGAAAATATTCTTCCGACAAAATGGATGACGAAACTTATGTTCTGGCAGATTTTTCGCAACGAAGTATTGATGAACAGTTCAAGACTCAATAGCAGTTAAAATCTCCCAAAAAGTTCTTGGTATGACAAGCAATATGCAATAAGCGCCAAAGGAAAGCAATTATTTGTTACAGGTGGCTTCATAAATTTACATCAAGAAATGTTTACAATAAAACAGCGAAAAAGGCTACTTCCATTCATAACACTACAAAATGTGTCTACTTTTTTGATCTGACAGATCACCCTGTCACTATGATTAAGAGCTAAGACCAGTGAAGAGATATTAAAAAGAACGCAAAAAAGGCGTCCAAAAGTGTAGTCTATTTTAAACGGAAATGTTAAAACAAAGTGACAGAAAGCATCACATGTGATTTAAACTGTATTTTTTAACTTTTTAATTTTAACCAAATAAAAATGTAGTTTGGTGTTTTCGCTTTATTAACATATAAGCATGTTAAGCACTTTTCGATCTCACTCCTTATTTAAATTTCATAATTACATTATATAATAAACAAACAATTGTTTTATAATTAAATTAATTTATATTCCATTATCTACCAAATAGTTTTCCCAACTTTTAACTGGAAAACTACATTTAAATAAATTTCAGTTTTAAATACTTTTAAATATTTTTTTGATAAAAATAACTTTATAAATTAAATAAAACCACAATTAAATAGAAAATTTTAAATTTTGTTTTCAAAATTTTACATAAGTTTAAATAAAAATAAAATATTAATATTTGTATTTTTAATATAACAACAACAACGAAATACATTTAAATAAAATTCAAATTCCCAGAAAATATTTGATTTATCATTTAGAAATTTTCAGAGAAAATAACTTTTTATTTTCATATGTACAGTGGGCGTCATAAAAATAAGAACTCTGGGATGTAAATATAGAGAAAATTTTGAAAAATATCGAACAAAGAAATTTTGTAATAGAGAGCCATGTTTTAGACGTATTTAAATTTTGAGTTTGGACTTTGTGAGATATACCACATAGAGCGGTTCCAAAGTTGTACATCTCAAGTCATAAAATATTTAAAATTCTGAACCGAATTTATATGAGTGAATTATGCTTCTTCATTATTGAAGTATTATTTCTCAAAGAGATGTCAAAGTTTTACAACAAAATTTTAAAAACAAAAAAATAATAAGGAGTGAGATTGAAAAATTCTTAGCACACGTTTTTCATTAAAACTTCTAACTCGAATAGTAGTTAATTTTTTTGTATCAAGTGTCCTTTGTAAAACTTGTATTGACTTGCCAAATATTATTCTCAATGTCAAACGAATGAATACATGGTTGACCTCATTGAAATGGATGACCAGAAAAAATTGCGTACAATTTGGTTCTTGTCTATGATAGAAAACCTGGTTCAGGAATGGTTCACATGATGTTTCAAAAGCCAAAATAATTGAAAGCAGTTTCAGAGCTTCATAAACATCTGCTAGGAAAGCAGCCTGGTTAGCTCGGTGCTCAGAATATTTGGAACGCAAAGTGAAAGCTTATGCAAGTTGTAAAAACCTTCTAAAGATTTAGAGTCCAAAACCAGAGCACGAGTATTGAAATCCAGTTAAAAAATAATCTTGCTTGTATAATGGAAACGTATGATCTGACAGATTTTTCGCAAAGGGAATGTTGGAGAGAAGTTTAGGATCCAAAAATTTCTCAAAAAGTTCTTGGTATGACCAGCTTATTTTTGATCTGATTTGACGTCCTATCACTGTGATAAACAAGCTCTTAAGTGACACAAAACCAAAACCTCCAAACTTCCCGTCCAAGGCCAGTAAAGAGATATTGGACTTTTATAAAATATAATTGCAGATTACGAAAAATGTGTCTGGATTTGATTGACGGAGATGGACTACCTGTTCAAGCAAAGTGACAGGAAGCACAATAAAACCGATAGAAGTGATTGAAACTATAAAAATATTTTTTTATATGTTGTAATAATAATTTCAATCATATAAAAAATTATAACTGTAAGTTTAGCGCTTTCGTTTTCGATCTCACTCCTTAATCAAATTCTTAAAAACTCATCATGGTACTAATCTACCTATAAACAATTAAATTAAGGCTTTTACGCGTTTTTCGCACAACATCTTTGCAAACATAATAATATTTATGTAAAAAAGTTTTCATTCAGGCATTTTAATAGTCAGTAGTCACCATCAAGTACATTATAGTCTTTTGTTTGCTATTTATATAATATTTCAAATGACATAGATTTTTTTCCTCTTGTAATATAAAAAGAAAGAAGATTAAATACACTGTAAAAAAACTTGAAGGAAAATAATCAAATTAAATGGAATTTTACTTATATTTAGAACAATATAAAATGGGAATAAGAAAAAAAGAATTTCAAGAGGTTTTTAATTAACGTTTATTGGGAAAAAAAATTTAAGAAGTTAAGCAAAAAATCTGTTTGAAATCGTTTTTTTATAACATAAAAGTAAAAAATCTAAATATATTTTAACATAACCCAGTAGAGGTTAGGTGACTTATCCGAACTACTCATCCAACAATCTGAATCGGAATACATTTGTACACTTAACTAAGCTACCGATTTGTCGTTTTAACATGGGTTTCTTTCTTAGGACCATTTGTCTCTTTTATAATATTTTCACGATGCAAAATATTTGCACTTATCAGCACCAACTGTCTCCCTTAAATAGGTCTTGTGTCGCTTAAGTGGTCGAACATATTGCACACAAAGAGATTTCACTGCCTCCCTACGATATAATTGATGATTTAGTTGAGCACTATAAAAAATGTCAAAGGAAATTTGATTATATTCTCAGGTTTTTCTTTTTTGACCGTAAAAATACTTAAATCGTCTGTACAGTGGGGCAGAATCAATTTATTTTGAGAAAACAATTTATCGCCTCTTTTAGTTTATATATTCATACTGATAGCATAGGAATTTATAAGATATAAAAAGTTTGGTCCCTATTGAACGTCACTGAACGGTATTATAGGACCTCAAAAAAAGGTATATCGGAAACCAATTTTTTAACTTTTTTAAATTGTTTCACAGTTTTGAAAATTCCACTTTATTTTTATTTGTTTGATAATAGCATTTTCAAAACCTACGATAAATATGGACTTTATAGACCAAAATCTATAAACTTTCAAATTTGAGAGATTCTTGACATTTTTAGGAATCAAAAGACATTTTTTAATCAAATAAGTAACTCTTTCCAACACTTTCACTTCCTGAAACCTTTAATAGAAATGAACTCTGTAAGCCAAGATTTTTCTTCAAAATTTTCATCAAATCATAATGATAATATTGAACTTTTAACCAGAAATACGAGGATCATTCGATAATTCTTCGTAGGTAAAGTCGAACTTGACCGACTATAACTTCCTTATATGTTATACCTGAGTATTAGCTGAATTCAATTAGTAAGATAAACTTTATTGATTTGATCATGAGATCATTAGAATCTTTAACAATTTAACACATCGTGCATGGACTATTGGGAGATTTTTGAGTTTGAACAAATCGTGTCTAAACAAATTTCAGAACATAAATGAAAGTATGTCGACTGATCATTTAAAAGGCCTTCGCAATCATTTCAAAATAAACCTCATACTTTGTCACTCTTATTTATACAATTTTTTCTCTTAGTGTATTTAATATGTTTTTCTTTTCTATTTACATTCTTTATCTATTACATATCACATAAAATAAAACCCATTCACAACATTTAGAAAAATAATAAAAAAAAGATATGTAAATGTTGATATCTCCCCTCAACAATTGTTGTGCGTATTTGCTGGTATTAAACACATACAAACATATATTTTTAAATATTTATTATATATTCACATTCCTGTTGTCAACACATTTATTCGCACAATTTAATTCTCATTCAGTTAAGATTCACCTACATAATCGGTTATCGACCTAATTCTAGGGATTATGCTTTATAAGCATTTTTTTGTTGTACACAGAACATAAATATTAAATAGCAAAGAAAACATAAATTCTTGAATTTTTCAATTATTTCCTTAAATTTTAAATTCTATTAACAATAATGATAATAATGATGTTTTAAACATCATTATTACAGTTAAAGAAATTATATTGTTTTTTCCTAAACACCCAAAGTTCATTGCATTTTTATACTTTTGATGTATGAGCGTGTGTGTGTGTGTGTATAAGAGAGAGAGAGGGAGAGAGTGCAAGATCTGGCAATTTATAGGAATTATAACTTATGAAAAAGCAGTTATTTAAGTTAAAATGTTAACTAACTTACTTATAAACATCGTATGTCATACATACTTTATTTCCTTTTATTACATAAAACAACAACAATCATACACTTTAAACAATATTCTTTACGTCTGTTAGTATGAATGTATGAATGAATGTAAAAAAAGTATACGTTTATTTTACAGAACATTTCCGCACGATTTCAATATGAACAAAAATGTTATTGTTGTTGGTTTTTTATTAACTTTAAGTATTTTCACTGCTGCATACAACATTATTTATGGAATATAAACAATTGTTGTTGCTGTTATTTTCTTATTTTTTGTATAAAATTTACAATTTCTGTTTTATGTTCTCCCTCCCACATGATGCAATTGGATAATGCAAGTGTACACAAGTCATATTTTTTGTATTAAGGTGGATGCTACAAAAAAGGGAATACTTCTGCTTAATAAATAGACGAAATAACTAATTAACTAATTAATTAATAAATATTTTAATAGCCAATTACATTAATTTAATTAAAATATTTACAAGTTTTAAATCGATCGCTCGATCTTTGGCAAATCGATTTGCTTTACTCTCTTAACTAATCATTTGACCGTGAGCTTTTCTTGGAAGTTAGCTATTGCAGTATTTTTACGATCTACGATTATGGACTCATGCCCACTGTCTACCTACGTTATAGCTTTCGTATCTTTTTTGTTCGTGTGAACGATTGTTTCTGCATATCCAATAAATATATTTAGAGCTCATTTTAAAATGTTTTCAATTTTCTTCGCTTTGTTGATATCACCTAAACCTCTTTCAAGTGTTTGGAAATAATTCTGTAGTAATTTGAGACAGAGATGTTGACCTCCCAACCTTGATTGAACAAATCAAATAGAATTATACTTGTTCAGATTCTTGTAGTTCAGATTCTAGTTCAGCAGTTCTAGTTCTAGTTCTAGTTCAGTTCTTAGTTCAGATTTAAATTCAGATTCTAGTTTAGATTTTAGTTCAGATTATAGTTCAGATTCAGTGCTGGTTTTAGTTTAGTTCTGGCCCAAGTTTATTTATTATTATTTTTTATTTTTTATTTATTTTTTTTTTTTTTGTACATTTTAAGAATTAACAGACCATGATATATTATTTTAATTAGTACATTAGGGACCTTATTCATTTTCCAGCCAACTAGAGCCACCTTACTGTTCAACTGCTTTAAAGTGGGTGACTGTGTGAAACTATTATAACACCAGTGTTTTTTTATTCTTTCTTGTTATGTGACTGTGACTTTAAGGTTTATTATTTTAAAAAATATTAAGTTAATGGTTTTGTTTGTAACAACTTTTTTTTGAAAAAAAAAAAAAAAAATTGTGGGAACAATTGGAAATTTTAGAAAGGTAGCAGATGCTTTCAAATATATTCACAGATGAATTATCGAAACATTAATATTTCAAATTTAATTAGAATAATAAAATTTAAATAAATGAAAATTGAAAACCTGAATGATGTATTTTTCAATATTAAATATTAATATTTATGTCCCAGATAATAATAAACCTTTTTATCCTCAAGGGCGTATGATTAATATTTTTCTTAAAAAAATTTTGAAATCATTTAAAATGTCCTAAAAGAACTGGAACAAAACTAACATTCTTTTCACATAAATCACTAAAAAAAATAATCTAATTTAAAACAAATGTTGTTTTTATATTTTCCCTTAACTGTTACCCAGAGAATTTTCCTAAGAATGGAAGATGTTTCCTTTTTAACTAACGATTTTTATAACTTTTACTACATAAATCATATAAATAAATAAAATAAAAACATTATACTTTAATATTTATTTATCATTTGTTTCCTTTTTTCTTTACTTTTTGTCATTTCTCTTTAGACTTTTCTTGTCTTTCAACATTTCAAAGACATTGATGGACTTTTTGTGGCGTACAAGAGGAGTATAAGATAAAGAGAATCCCCAATGGCTAAATGTATGTAAGTATTGGACCAAAAAGTAAAAGAAATAAATAACAAGTAAGAATGTAATATTCGGTTATGTCGAATCTTTAATACCCTCCACCACACATACATGTGAAGAAAATACGTTAAATTTTAGACATACATACATACATACATACATACATACATACATACATACATACATATATATAACATACATACATACATACATACATACATACATACATACTAAATACATACATACATACATACATACATACATACAGTCATACATAACACACATACGTACATACTCACACGCGCACACTCACAAACACAGGAACACTTAATGAGTCATAAAATTAATTAAATTTTTTGCTATATAACTTTTTTTCTACTGAACCGATTTTGACAACTTTTTTGAATGGTGATGAAGTACGTAAAGCTTAATATTATGATTCTAATTTCAATCTATTTTTCGATTTGTAATTGACATTTTTCGTAAGTTCTTTGCTTGTACTTAGAGGTTGCCTCAGATATCGGTCTATTTCTTTTGAACCGATTTTGTTAATTTTAAATAGGAAACTTCTCAAGACTGTAAGAAATACTCGGGCTAAATTTCATTGAGCTCTTTCAGATATTGCAGATGTGGCATGCCAATATACAGACAGACAGACGGAGATACAGACGTACATAGCTAAATCAATTCAGATTTTGATTTGATACTAGAATATATATATACACATTATGCGATCTGAGATGATTCATTCTTAGCGTTACACACAAAATGACAAAGCAAATATACCCTCTTCACCACTTGTGGCGGTGTAGGGTATAAAAAAGAAAGAAAAATAAAAAAATATTAAGAGACCACAAATTGTATTTGTTTTCACTTTAAGCTACTTAAAGTCTTAAGTATTTCAGTTGTTTATCATGAGTTTACGTTTTTATGTTCTCAAATACACAATTTTCTTTATTGTTTTTGACAAGTGCTACAGGAAAGTGTCTAAGGAACAGGAAGGGAGAGAAGGATATATTATGTATTTATGGTATAGGTACAGTAGTTCAATAAACCAAAGAAAAACCAAGATATAAAAAAAAGGAAATATGGTCAGAAAGAAAGATTTTAAGTATCTCGAGCAAATAAAGAATCAATAGAAAAGAGAATTTTCAAAAGATTTGAAATTTAAATTTAAATATTTAAAAGTTTTTTTTTTTTTAATAAATCTGACCAAATGCACATGTGATGTTTAAGCTCTGCAAAGTGATATTTGAAAGTGACCTTTGAAAAATAGTGGACCGATTCTCGTATAACTTGGCATATCGTTTAAGAATATTATACGTTTATTTGTGACAATTTTTTTTTACATTTAAGGCTTTTTATGTTCTTAAACCCTTTCCGGGGGAAATATTCAACATCACCAGTTTCAATAAGCATATTCCTTAATCAAATAATCACACTTGCCTTATTTCATCAATATATATTTAAAACTGCGACCTGCATTTTGTTTACAAGTTTTACATGGAAAGCCGACCTTCCAGACGGTACACCTACAAGATATCTCAGTAGTTTCGTCTAGGAGAAGAAT